>MJUT01009414.1:634701-650634 GCA_002080005.1 Gigantidas platifrons | reverse complement strand
CATGCCTTTCATAAATCTTTTAATCAACGGGTGTTCTCCTAAAGAATCTTTATTATATAAAATGCACAAGTGACAAGTGAAATGAGTGCAGCCTGGAATGACAATTCGGATATCTTTTATGATTCCGATTGGCTCTAGCCTAAGGGCTGAGATGTAGAACTATCAATCCGCGCACTAATGAAGGACTCGAGGATCCTACTGTCAGAATGTAGGCTATGATCAGAAAGCCGATAACGCTGACCTCGCAGTTAATACTATCAATCCGCGCACTAATGAAGGACTCGATGATCCTACTGCCAGAATGTAGGCTATGATCAGAAAGCCGATAACGCTGACCTCGCAGTTAATACTATCAATCCGCGCACTAATGAAGGACTCGATGATCCTACTGTCAGAATGTAGGCTATGATCAGAAAGCCGATAACGCTGACCTCGCAGTTAATACTACTGTAACCTAATCTATTACCGTACAATTCTAACAAATATTCCAACACATTATTTACAGATGGGTTAAGCGGATTAATTTGTTTTCTACTGCAAAATAGCAACCATTTCTTGTTATAGCTCCAATACTGGCGTTTGGTCGACTCCCTCCATGATGACAAAATAATGTCGACAGCTTTTTCCGGTATTAAAATTTCGGAGCGAGTTCCTGATAACCGAAACACAGCTAGTCTCATCGACTGAATTGAATGAAGTTTGTTAGGATCTGAAGAGTGTTGAAGGAGATTGCTCATATTCGGAAGAATGTAACAGTCTGCTGCCATTAGATGTAGTATTTTTGAAAACCATGGTTGGGTCTTCAAGATTGGTGCTATCGAGGCAAATAAATCAACGTCAAACAGACCACATCTGGACTGTAGAATTTCAAAAATATCAACATTCAATTTCCATTCCATATCATTACTTGATTTTCTAGATAATTTATCGGCTTCTGCATTCGACTTCGCAGGTAAATGACATGCACTTAGCCATACATTTCGTTACATGCACCACTGCCATATTTCTCGAGTAAGATTATTAAGATAAGTTTTTCTGCCTCCCATATGATTAATGTACTGTACTGCAACTGAATTGTCCAATAAATTCTAACGTGCATATTTGTATTGTTGTACAAAAACATTTTATTAAAGTTAAGAAAGCAGCTAACAATTCAAGTTCATTAATGTGTCTTAACTGTTCTATGTATGACCAATGGCCACCCGTCTTTAGTTTGGATTTATCTACTAGTCCACCCCAACCAGTTTTAGAACTGTCCGATTTTAAAGCAAAATCTGGTTTTGATCGCACAATAGGTTTATAGGATGTTTTAACAGTTTCTATCCACCATTTTATACATTCTCGTAGCTGATTATCTAATAACATTTTGTCATCAAAATTTCCTTTTGATTGTTTTAAAGCCAGTGTTTTGGCCAATCGTAACTACTCGGCCATTCTCGCTACCCTGCAAATAACCTCGTATGCATTAGGCGTATAAATCGTACTACTTTTCAAATGTCAGTTACATGAAAGTTTGATAAAGTTATATTTTAAACAATTTTCTATATTTCAATTATTTTCATGGATAAAAGTTAAAGTTCTAATTAGTTTTGCATGATTAAAGATTCTACTTAGTAAATCTTCCATATTGGATTTTCGTGGACTATATTTTTGTGCGGCTTATATATAATTAACTTCCGGTAAACAATTTAAGAAGAATTTCTCCTATCTACATACGAGGTTATTTGCAGGGTAGCGAGAATGGCCGAGTAGTTACGATTGTGTTTTGGCCTGTTCTAACGGCTTATAATACAAAGCTGCGTGTTCAACACCTGGCTCACTAGCTACCATTTTACCAACTACCTGTGCTAAATCTCTAATAACCACTTCACTCTTATTCTGAAGTCTTAAGACAATCCTGAATTAAATTACTAGTATCTTTTTTCTCATCAGTTAATTTAATTGTCATATATATAGAATCTATAATAAACCCTAAAAATGTTATAACCTGACTTGAACAAAAAACAGATTTATTCAGATGAATTGTAAATCCGAGTGAATCTAACAAGTTACACGTGTCCTCAATGTTTTTAGAACAATTATCATAAGTGTCACTGATTAATAAGCTATCGCCAAGATAACATACATTAACATGACCTAATTTTCGGAGAGATGAGAAGACGGGACTCATTAACTTTGTAAGCACATGTGGCGCACTAAGTAGAGATGCAGAGATAGGTGACGAATTTCACTACATTCTTCAATATAAAACTTTGGCAAACGAAAGAAAATTATACCCGAGTCAATATTTTTCACGCGGAATCAATACTTTGAAATTTGGTCAATTATTCCAAATTAAAAATAAAACAAAACTAACGAAGCTGTGCAAATTCATTCGTGTCCTACAATATCATGCTAGTCCTCCTGGTTAGCCACATATCTCTGTGATCCAAATGATGTTATTTCATTTGTGTTCTTATTATTTAATTTTGTAGACCATCTTGTCTTGTCATGTGTATTTATTATCTATTTATGTTAAATTGGCAAATTCTCTGTACCACTGTTTAATCTATGGTTTTATGAGAAATAAAGAATCTTGAATCTTGAAGTAATCCATTAGGAAGACATGTAAATTGATATTTAATTCCATCCCAAACGAAACGTAAATATTTTCGAAATGACTTATTGACTTTGACTGAAAAATACGCATAAGTGAGATCAATGGATCCAGAGAAACAATTTTTTTTTACTAAGAAAAGAGCTGATTTTACAGCTTCCATCTTAAAATGATGATATTCAACATAACTGTTCAATTCTTTTAAATTCAAAATAACTCTAACAGTGCTGTCTTTTTTCGGACGAAAAAATATGTTGGAAATAAATTCACTAGATTCATTAGAAGCTTTCTCAATAATTCCTTTATCTAAAAATTTAGTAATCTGATCATATATTTGTTTGTGTTCTAATTCTGAGAACTTTAACTGTTTTGGAAATTAATTTTGTGAAGGCAAATCTACAAATTCTATACTGTAGCCACGGACTATATCTAACACATACTTGTCTGAAGTTAGCTTAGTTCATTTATCAAAGAAGGATGGCATTTTCCCCCACAAAAGTTGTCTTTAGTGTTCATCAATTTTAATTTGTATTTACATGTACTTAATTCTGTTACATTTTTGTATTTTTCGGCGGATCTCCCCTCATCTGTTCCCTAAAAAAAGGAACCTGTCAATACTGAGTAATTTGTAAAGGCAATTTCTGAACAAATCTCGGGTTCATTCCAAACTGTCGAGGACAGGGTAAAGTAGGTATATGACGTTCATATGGTTTACCGCTGTGTCCCGAGGTGATAGATGTGTTCTTAATTTTTCCAACTTTATTTCCCACCTTCTTAGCGGTGTCGAGTTCTTTGACCTTGCTGTCAATATCATCACCAAATAAATTGTTCGTGATTGGCACATTTACAGAACATAAACGCTGATACGCAGGCATTACATCATTTTTAATGAATTCCATTCTCTTCTGATTCATACCAGAAAAAGTCATTTGAATGAACAGGAATGCATCTTTGACAAGTGTTAAATGTTCTTTAACTTCATTTTTGGTAAGACCTTCTCCCGCTTTACTCTTGTTTTTTTAATTTGTCCATTGAATAAACTAACGGACAAGCCTCTTTACACAATAACTTCTGGCTTCTTTGTAATGCCACATCAACATTTCTGGTATTAGGACCAAGTGATTTCCAGATAGCAAGATTAGTTTTAGGTGGAATTAAATTTTTGCAGTTTCTGGAGTTGAGTATTTCTTCAGCATGGTTTTGATCTTTTCATCCGCTGCCTTTGATCTCATACAATTATCGACCACTTTCGCCAGCTCCTCTCCAATTTTAGGACCCGGCGTTTCATCGGAACAAAGAAAATCTTTTAAAGATTCTAAAATTTCAGAATCGTCAGTGTTTCCGGGTTTGAGGGAATCCTTATTCCCATCTCCCGAGCTAGCTGAAGCACACAATTGTTCTAACTCGTCGCCATCGTGACTATTGTTATCATTCATATCAACTAAAACTTCCTCCTCATTGTCAGATATTTCATGATTCTCGGCACGAGTGTGGGTTGCATAATTGTTCCCAAACATCATTTGCTGCATCATCAGCTGATTTTGCAAAATCATGTTATACAAATCCGGTGCACCGGCAGTATAATTGTTATTGTGCACAGCATCATGGCGGCTGTCATTCACAAAAGTTGGCCGACAGACTCCGCCCACTGCATTATTCATAATGCTACGTGCATTAAAGGGATATTAAAGCTCGTTTTAACATATATTTTTTCAACTCGTGACGAAGGTTGTTTCTTTTCAATTTAAGTGTAAAAACAATCCAAAAATACTTTGCACGCCCATATAATCCCTAATATCGTTAAAATTATCACTTAAAAGGGTCGAAATTAATTTTTGCTCAGGAAGCAAAAATTCAATTATTGGAATACGCATGCGCATATTCATGATGACAGATATATATCAACGAATTATGTCACTTTTACAATGTTTCATTGTTAAAAACTGGGTTAATGTTTCATAAATATCATTGATTGAACCAATTGCAAGTTTTCATGAGATACAAAAAAATTACAAAAATGAGCTTAATATCCCTTTAAAACTATTGTTAAAGTCACTTAAACTTTCACTATGAATCGGGATAAAATTCAAATTTGACGATTATGAGCTGAGCTCGGGCGAATGCCTATCTATCTCTGTGACGCCAGCTGAGTCGGACTTTGAATTGTCACAAGATTGAGTCTGTCCATTGTCCGCCATGATGGCTACGGATGTAGACAAAATTCACACAACTCTGAGAGCTATAAGTGTGTAAAAAGAAAGTTTCGAAAGTAAAACATTTACAAACAGTAATAAATATTATACCATGGTGAAAAATAATCCAAACACTATTTATAATCCAAATTACACGTCTGTTTCATAAATTGACCTAGAAAGCACTGACCATATGACCTGGAATGCGTTCTCATGTCATCGAAGCAAGTGTTGATTTAGTAAAACTGTTGTTATGACATATCTCAAGATACTTTGATTTGATTTTGATTTTTGGTGTTTAACCCCACTTTCAACACTATTTCAGCTATATCATGACGACCAGTTTTAGTGGTGGAGGAAGCTTAATACCCGGAGAGAACTACCGACCATGGGCAAGCAACTGGTAAGCTTTATCACATGCGTCTGCGAGTCGAGTGCACCTTTTTTTGTTATTTACAAAGCCGGGAACGAACCCTCGCCGTATTGGTGATAGGCTTTTATGAGTTGTTACATCCAACGTCCTAACTCATTGAGCCACCCGGGCCCCAAGAAGATACTTTGATGGTCATTTCCACTCTCACCATCCCAAGTATATGACAATGATTTTGTTTATACTGTAGTACGAGTGTGACGAAATTAGTTAACACGTATTTAAAGTGTGTTTGTAAAGTCAACAGATTAATTAAGGACATATTCTTTATGTGATAATGTACGCACTTCACCGTATAATTGCCTTCCCCGTTTCCACGAATTTCCCCTTGTGTATAGTGTTTTAATTCTTTAAAGTGATATTATACCACAATATCATAGCATTTTTGGATTAAATATTTTTACTTAATATGCCACTTTATTTAAAAAAAAAATCAACTGCATAACATTAAAAATCCGTTCAAAAGCAGAATTTATGAGCAAATCGCAAAAATTTTACAGCAGATAATTACTGTTGTTAACAACAATAATGCAAATGATATGCGCGTGATCCAAGATTTGAACTCTTTCGGGAAGATTGTTTTGCGGGTGTGTTCGATTTGTGTTTAAATTATCTCCCTTTTGGAAACCTGGCTATCAAACGTAGATATTTATTTTTATGTTGATCTGTTTTATTGATATATTTTGCAATGATTAGGCTATTTGTGATATATTTATCGTATTTAAACATTGACAAACTTCTGCAAATAAAATTTGATTAGAAATTTGCAGAATTAAAATAATAACCATACCATTGTCAAGGTGACGAATGTTTTATATAATGCTTAATGTTTACTTTTTCAACTTGTTCAAGGAACCATTGGCTATTAACAAAATGGCCTACTAAAAAAAATAAAGAGAAAAAAGAATGGCCTACTTAGTCTAACTTTGATGTTTGAAAAATAAAAAAGTATAACTTTTGATCCTGTGTCTGTCTGTGAGCTTTTTGCTTGGCAACCACCAAGCGAGACATATCCAAACATGCTCCTGTTACAGAAAGTGATTGAATTAGTTGACGATGGATACAAAATGAGATTTAGACATATCCAGGTTTGTTCCTCTGGGATTCGAGCTTATGGCAATAGGAATTAAGGCTAATAAGTTTTCAATACTTTACATAGTCAACAAAAGGCATGATATAACAGAACATAAAAATCAACAATGGTAAAGGCTTCAAATAAATACTGCACAAAAATAAAATAGATGCAAAAACGGCTGTAAAATACCAATATCAAAAATAACCTAGTAGCACTGTGGTTCGAATGTAAAAAATCAACCCAGAAAAACATAATGTGGTGAGCAGCTAACAAAAAGATTAGATTTTAAAGCATTCTGGGGTGCATTTCTTTTAGGTGAATCTGGAACATGTTTCACTTCATTGTTCCAGAAAACAAAATCATTATTTGTTGCTTTAAAAACAGTATGTTTCAAAATTATGTTTCAGGAAATCAGAAACATGTTTCCACCAAAATTTGATGAATAAGGCAATGTTTCATGAAACATTAAACGATGGCCTCCAAAAAGTAAGTTGCAGCTACAGTCCATAGACATAAGTATTCGTCACCAAGTCGATTGTTTACTATATATTACATATAAAACCACAATTGTCTCAAAAAAATATTTTAAAGCTATCTCTGGGCAGATTTTTATGAAATTTATTTCAAGACACGCAGAATTCGTAGTAATTTTTGTCTGCATGATTTTTGTTTTATGGTGATTTAAACACGAATGTTGATTTTTCCGATTTTATTTTTGTTAAAATATATAGCAAATTTGACGTCAGAAAACCAAAATTGTCTTTAAATCATAAGAAAATAAATTTATTAAAGGCAATCTAACGGAAAATCATTCTAAAATAAACAAATAATTTTTAAATATTTTTGCTTCTTCTGGTGCAAAAATGATAAAAATGCGTTTAGAAATGACTTCATTTTTAAAAAATTTGAAAAATATGGTTTTATATGAAATATATAGCATAAAATCGAGGGTGACGAATATTTATATGTCTATTGACTGTGTATTTCTATCAAAAACAAACTAATTTTTGGACCGGTTCCAGTTCATGTTTCTATTTGAAACATGGGTCACCTATGTTTCGCATGTTTCGAAAACCCGTTTCTGTTTTAGATGAAAAAAGCAACAAAACAATTATGTGATTCAGAAACATGTTCCAGATTCACCTAAAAGAAATGCACCCCTGGGGTTAAAGCTAATCTAAATTTAAAACCGAAAATTAACAAAAATTTAGTCTCCCATTTTAAGCTATCCCAAAACAACAAATAGATTGGGTAATACTCCTATAGAAGCAGGATTAAAAGTTATACTAAGTAGGCCATACTGTTAATAGCCAATGGTTCCAATGTAAATATTAAACATTATATAAAACATTCGTCGCCTTGACAATGGTATGGTTATTATTTTAATTCTGCAAATTTCTTAACCAATTTTATTTAAAGAAAGTTGTCATTGTTTAAATACGATAAATATATTGCAAATAGCCTTATCATTACAGAATATATCAATAAAACATATCAACATAAAAATAAATGCCTAATTTTGAATTGAAACGCAAATCGAACACACCCGTTTATCTTTTCTTGATCGGCAATCATCGGACCAAAACTTTTCTTCACGAGGTATAATGATCGGCAATCATCGGAACAAAACAACCGAAAGTTAACTAGTCTCCACAACAATGGGGAGGACGGAAAACATGCACACGGATTTGCAGATTTCTAGTTGTTGGGAACATATTTCGACTTGAAACATGCATGAGTAGCTTAGTTAAGGTACCGCCGTATTTCAAATGGAATTTTCAGGGGACATTTTTTTTCATCCCAAACCGGTGTAATATTACTTTAATATACACCTCTAATATCATCCTCTATCTTAGATTTTAACAATAATGTAGTTATTATATTTCAATTTATTTTATGCTTTTAAAAGTGAATGATCCTTAAAATAAAATATTTTTATACTGTAAGATAAATCCACAGCATTACTTTTAGATTTTAGACTCTAAAACTCATCCACATACTTAGCTTATTAGTTCATTTCAGAATATATTAGAATAATGAACTCGATACATCTAGTGCACTAACACTATATGTATTATAATGTATAATCTTATCTGATAATCATAAATTTTAATTTCAGATTTATTTTTCTCACACTTTTATATTAACCCCAAATTTTAAATATGATACCACTAATATACCATATATTTTTATGAAATTTTAACTTTGAAATAATAAATAATCCACTGTGTGGAGTGCTCCTAGAGAGAGGAGAGAATTACCTGTGATAGATAGTTGGCATGCAAATAATTAATTTACACTTTTCAAAACATTAGACTACTTTTATTTATCAAGTTCGTTGGTTAAATATGACATTTGTAGCATACTGAAGCGAGAGAAACAATATAGAATCAACACTGTGTCGAACCACTATTTACATAAGCAATACAGAATCAACACTTTAGATTATCAAGCCATTATTTATATAAGAGGGGTGTCTTCCCGGAGGTCCGCGGGTGGACTATATAAATAGCTTACAACAACTTGTTCTTGTCATTCTCGATCGCATCCTCGAACTGTACACATCTAATTGCGCCTTGGTTAATATTTATGAGACGAAGCTTGTCGTTGAATAGGACAAAATTTAAGCTGTATCGTAATATATACCGCCAGGTAGTCTGACGACTAGCTATAGAATTATCTTTATTAACCAATTAAAGGGCCCATATAGTGCAAATACAAGAAATATATATAAACAAAATAATACAAATAATAATACACATTCTCAAGAGGGAAAGAGGTGCTTGATTGACAGATAATACAATACAGTTTAGGTACAAAACATATAATTACAAATCATTATATAGTATAAAATCAAGGCATGTGTTCATGGAGAAATTTACCAACAGAGTTAAGTATTTCATAGTCCTCACAGTTTAGAATAAAGAATAATTTTTGTTCATCACTTAATTGATGGAGATTTTGAAGTTGAACTTTTGAATTTAATTGACTAAATATATCTTTTCGTTCTTCGGTAAACTTGTCGCCCTTAATTACAAAATGTGATTCATCTTCAATAGCATTTTGGTTACAATTTTTACATAGTCTTTCGTTTCTTGGAATATTTTTATATCGACCCTGTTCTATTAGTAGTCTGTGGGAGGATACACGTAATTTGCAAATTGATCTTCTATATTGGTAGTTCTTGATCAATGTTAGATATTTTTCTAATCCAAAATTTGTTTTAATATTTAGGTATGTTACAAGTTTTCCATCCTTCAGGTGGTCACAACCGTTGTCATAAATAGCGGGGTATGTGACTATGTAGTCTAGGACTAGGTCTCGAGCACTTGGTTCAAGTAAGTGTTCGCGTTGTCTCATGGTTAGTAGTGGTCTTGTAGGCAGACCCTGGATCGGTACATAAACAGTGTCTGACACCAGAGAAATTTATCGTATCAGAAGAGCATACAAAGCGTACCTAATTAACCGATCGATAAGTTTATGATTGGCTGAGACGCATAGGTGTCTGAGACATAGGTCTCCAGCCATAGGGGTCAGAGACGTAGGTCTCCAGCCATATGTGTCCGAGACATAGGTCTCCAGCCATAGGTGTCTGAGACATAGGTCTCCAGCCATATGTTTCTGAGACATAGGTGTCCTGAAACAAAGGTCTCCAGCCATAGGTGTCTGAGACATAGGTCTCAAACCATAGGGGTCTGAGACATAGGGTTCCAGCCATAGGGGTCTGAGACATAGGGCTCCAGCCATAGGGGTCTGAGACATAGATCTCTAGCCATTTGGTCTGAGACACAGGTCTGAACCATAGATATAAGATATAGTTGATATATATTGACAACCATACTAAATAATAGGACATATTATCTTTGGTTCAGCAAGCTATATATTCACTGTCAAATCCCAGGAAACTGATACGAACCAATTGGTCGCTCACCGGTGTTGTAGCCTCTCCACTCGGCACGTTACACAATTTGGTGGCAGTAGTGAGATTTGATAGGTCGACTAAACTAGTTTTTGGTTTACATTTTAAATATGTCTCGTAAGGAAAATATGAGTTTGTTGTATGACCCAGAGCTTAGTATGAGTGAAGAACAACTTCGTCGGGAAATAAATGAAATAAATAAAGAAATCGGAAGCATCCGGGTTGAAGAATTAAAGACACCAATAACCCGATATACACGCCGTGATTCGGGCATAGCTTCAACAAGAAGAACAGATGAGAGGCCAAAACAGTGCAAGGTCTCACAGTTTGATACAAAGAAACGTCAAATCTCTGTTTCTCTTAATATGGACACACGGGCTAAAACCCCAACTTACAGAGTCGTTGACAGCATGGACAGTGAAGACGAAAATGATGATCTCGGAATTAGAGATAGATACGTGTCTCAAAGAAAGAAATCGCGAGACTTCAAAAATAAGAACATTGTAAAGCCAGCACCATGTGACGGGAACAAAAAGAAAAGGGTTGTTGTATTTTGCCGTGTCTTTAAGAGGTCAAGCTCAAGGTGTGCTGGACAACTTACCTCTTGAGTTGAGACAAGATTACAAGGAGCTGGTTAAGTCATTAGAAGAACGATTTTCCCCCTCGAATCAGACTGAGCTGTATAGAACTCAGATGAGGAAGCGAAGAGAAAATGCCATTGAAACATTACCAGAACTGGGACACGATGTTCGGCGATTAGCTAGTCTTGCTTATCCAACGGCCCCAAACGAAGTTCGAGAAACATTAGCTAAAGAGCAATTCATTGACGCTCTTATCGATGTAGATATGCGGTTAAGAATTAACCAAGGTAGACCTGTCAACTTTAATGATGCTGTAAGGCATGCAGTTGAACTAGAGGCTTTTAATAAGGCCGAAATTAAGAAAACTGAAGGAAAAGAATATCTAAGAGTGCCGTCGCAAACATTTGACAGCGACAGTGATATCAGTGAAGCATTAAAGAGTATGTAAAAAACGCTGACAAACCTTCAGAACGAGGTAAAAGATTTGAAGTCAAATAAGCAAGCTAGTCCAGAATATCGAAACAATTCGAAGCAGAGTCTGGGTAGTCGCGGTTACACATGCTATTCATGTGGTAAATCTGGTCACATGAGACGAAATTGTCCCCAAAGGCCTCTGATTCAGAATAGTGCCAGTAGCCCAAAACTTGGCACATAAACATTTAGCCAGAGTAAGAATTCGGGAAAAGGACGCGGCATATAAAACATCAGCTACGATAGGCGTACATAAGTTGTCAGCAGATGCTGGAATGTTTGTAAAAGCAAAAGTCTATGGTGTGTTAGCCAATTTATTGATACAGTATATACGGAAGCAACCGTAACAATAGTAAACACCAAGCTATACAGACAGATGTCGAATGTTATCTTGTCTCCATCAGAAAGAAAAAAATCTTACTGCCAATGGAGAGTCTTTACAAGTCATGGGTAAAAGTATTGCCGACTTTGAGGTTGAACATTTTATGTGTCCAAACATCGCGGTGATAGCAAATATAAACGTTGACGGAATTAGTGGGGTTAGATTTTATGAGAGCTCACAGTGCAGCAATAGACATAGAACGGAACCTAATCATAGTTCAGGGGCATGAAATAAATGTTCAAATATCTGGTCAGATAGGTTGCTACAGACAGCAACATTACCACCACGTACAGAAAGTATTGTAAATGGAGAGTTCGAAATGGTTATTATTTTACTCCTATGAGGTTAACATGGTCCGTCGTGGTCGCGATCGTATGGTAGTTGGATATACAACTACCTATGCAATCAGTGTCTATCAACACTAAATTTGTGAGCTCGAATCCTGATATCGGCGAGATGTACTTTATTTGATACAACATTATGCAGGCGCTCATCCACGGGGGAGACGCACCCGGCGCCCCCCTCCCCCCAAATTGACAAAAATATGATTTTTATGCGTAAAATCGTGATTTTTCACACGAAATACACCAAAAAATTTCGCGCCTCGCTCCGCCCGGCGCGATTAAGTTCACCCCCTACCTTGAAATCCTGGATCCGCCCCTGTTATGTGATAAAGTTTGTCAGTTACTTGCGGCAGTTCGGTGGCTTTCTACGGGTTCTCCGGTTTTATCCACCTATAAAACTGACCGCCGCGATATAAGTGTAATATTGTTGAAAGTGGCGTTAAACAACATAATCAACATGTGGTTAAGACTTGCTTGACCGCATCTGTTCATTAGAAGGGGGATCTGAATCAACTGAGTGTAACCCTGCCACTTTTATTGAAATGCCTGTTCTAAGTCAAGAAAGTGAGCGGACATGTATATGTGTATTAGATGTATCGAATTGCCACTATTTCTATGAAGTACTAGTATTTGAAACCTTCAAGTGTCCGAGGAGTGGATAAATATATCTTATTAAATCTGTTTGTCCTCAATCGAAATATAGACAAGAGTGTTAAAATGAAAAACAAATGTATAAATTCACTTTTCGCCATTATAATATTAAGCTATTAAAGAATTTTGAATATTTTGTAGAGGTTTGTTGTAGTCCTGTAGTTAAGTTTTCCAGATAGTAACACAGGTCCCTTCCTCATTCAGAGGGCCCGGGTGGCTCAGTGAGTTAGGTAGTTGGATTACCTAACAACTCATACAAGCCTATCACCAATACGGCGTGTGTTGGCGCCCGGCTTTAATTACAAAAATGGGTGCACTCGACTCGCAGTCGCAAGTGATAAAGTTTACCAGTTGCTTGCCCATGGTCGGAGGTTCTCTCCGGGTACTCCGGCTTTTTCCACCACTAAAAAAATGGTCGCCGTGATATAGCTGAAATATTGCTGAAAGTGGGGTTAAGCACCAAAAATCCATCCATCCATCTTCCTCGTTCACGAGTTACTACTTGTGTTTGTAACAAAAGTAGCACGACTAGCTACATTAAGGAAGTAGGAACTGATTACACTTTTGTAGCAGTTTGTAGAGTGGTTCGTTTTGTTCAATCTGTTTTCTATGTAGTCACTGTGTAGCATCACCACCGGATATAGGTACCCTCGAAGCGGGTGGAAAAACAAACGTGAAGTCAGGTAAGGTCAAAATCTTCTTATTTTCATTATATTCTACGTTTTGCTGACAAGTAAAGTGATATTGATTCCTAATAATGTAGCTACTATTTAAGGCTGATTATGATCTTTCTCTCTCTTCAAACCGTCAGAATCGGACCGGGTGGTACCTGTTAAAAGAATCATGTGACGAGTTCAAAGTTGTAAAAAAACATGTTTACCCTTCAACTATTCATTTGACATTTTTTGTAGAACAAAGTTTTATCATATTTAAGCTTGAACAACACTGTATTTCGAAATAAACTATTGTTTTCACAGAGAAATTCATGTAAATCAAGCGGATAAATTGTACGGCGAATAGTTGTTTACTGTACGGCAAATAGATACCTTTCTATTTGCTGTACAGCGATGTCGCTTGATTTACTAATAACATAGATGGTGTCGTATAAGAAATGTTCATCATTCGCGATCACTTCGGTACACCTCCGATATTTAAGATGGATTCCGTGTTACTCATCTTATTTTTATCATTTTTTTTTAAAATTTTGTCAGTGTTTCTGGGTTGTCCATTCTTGATTGCCCCTTTGGTCTCTTTAACGTTTGATTTATTTCATTAATGTCCATCTATTTGAAAGAGAAAGAAAAAAACGACATTTCAACCAGTGAAATGAAAGTGTTTATCACATACTTTGTTGCAATATGTTCGTTTTGTGCATGCCCAATAATAACTAAAAGTCTGTGTTGGTTATTTGCCCTCAGGGCAAATCCGTATTTGCCTTGCAATATTCGCATTTCCCGACGAATTCAAATTCCGGTATCTGCGCAGTGGTCTCAAAGATTATATGGCAAAGTATAAGGAATTATGGTGCATAAAATTATGCATAAAATCGTATTTTAATCAAATTAATACATTTCAAAATATTGGAATAAAGTTTAAATAACTTAAAACGGAATAATTAGCTCAAATGTATACGTGGTGTTGAATAGGAATTTCCATTCAAAAGTCAACGTCTTGGGTAGATTTTACAAACAGTTTCTAACGTCATTGCACAGATCCACACATCTTATTGAAACCAGGCTCCAAACAAATATATTTGCAAGTTGAACAAAGGCAACTCTCTTCAGGATTTATTTTCGCAATTTGTCAGTTCAAAGATCTTTTCGGCAGTATAAAAGTCAATGTAAAATATGTGATAAATAGATTATGACATACAATTTTCCATATCGTCCCTGGTATCTCATGGTTTAGTTTAGATGTTATTACGTTATTAGGTTACTCATGGTTTAGTTTAGATGTTCTTACGTTATAAAGTTACTCATGGTTTAGTTGAGATGTTATTACGTTATTATGTTACTCATGGTTTAGTTTAGATGTTATTGTATTATTATGTCACTCATGGTTTAGTTAAGATGTTATTACGTTATTATGTTACTCATGGTTTAGTTTAGATGTTTTTATGTTATTAGGTTCCTCATGGTTTAGTTTAGATGTTATTACGTTATTATGTTACTCATGGTTTAGTTTAGATGTTATTGTATTATTATGTTACTCATGGTTTAGTTTAGATGTTATTGTATTATTATGTCACTCATGGTTTAGTTAAGATGTTATTGCGTTATTATGTCACTCATGGTTTAGTTTAGATGTTATTGCGTTATTAGGTTACTCATGGTTTAGTGTCGATATTATTACCTTATTAAGTTACTCACGGTTTAGTGACGATGTTATTGCGTTTTTCTGTTACTCATGGTTTAGTTTATATGTTATTACGTTATTATGTTACTCATGGTTTAGTTTAGATGTTATTACGTTATTGTGTTACTCGCGGTTTAGTTTAGATGTTATTACGTTATTTGGTTACTCATGGTTTAACTTAGATGTTATTACGTTATTATGTTACTCATAGTTTAGTTTAGATGTTATTGTATTATTATGTCACTCATGGTTTAGTTAAGATGTCACTACGTTATTATGTTGCTCATGGTTTAGTTAAGATGTTATTACGTTATTATGTTACTCATGGTTTAGTTAAGATGTTATTACGTTATTATGTTACTCAAGGTTTAGCTTAGATGTTATTATGTTATTAGGTTACTCATGGCTTAGTTAAGATGTTATTACGTTACTAGGTTACTCATGGTTTAGTTTAGATGTTATTGCGTTATTATGTTACTCATGGTTTAGTTAAGATGTTATTACGTTATTATGTTACTCAAGGTTTAGCTTAGATGTTATTATGTTATTAGGTTACTCATGGCTTAGTTAAGATGTTATTGCGTTTTTATGTTACTCATGGTTTAGTTAAGATGTTATTACGTTATAAGGTTACTCATGGTTTAGTTAAGATGTTATTACGTTACTAGGTTACTCATGGTTTAGTTTAGATGTTATTGCGTTATTATGTTACTCATGGTTTAGTTTAGATGTTATTACGTTATTAGGTTACTCATGGTTTAGTGTCGATGTTATTACGTTATTAGGTTACTCATGGTTTAGTTAAGATGGTATTACGTTATTAGGTTACTCACGGTTTAGTTTAGATGTTATTGCGTTATTATGTTACTCACGGTTTAGTGTCGATGTTATTGCGTTATTTGGGTCGAATTTATTGCAATCAAACTTGTTTCGGTTA
>MJUT01009414.1:603660-616053 GCA_002080005.1 Gigantidas platifrons | reverse complement strand
TTGCAATTTAAAACACAACGTCTTAAAAGAGCAAGTTCAATCCATTAAAATTCAGTCTTGCAATTATTTCAATGACGAGTACATACAATTTTCGTAACCGTGTTCAAAAGGATTGGAAAAAACTGTGCTTTGGAGAGCCACTGCCACGTTTGAAGAAGGAACCAAGATTCTCCAGAATTGTTTTAGAAGAGACATTCAAAGTTGAAAGACTTATTGTGAAGAAATTTACACCAAAAGAGGTAAGGCATTAATTCAAATTTCTAGTTTCAAAGAAATGCGAAACCTTTATATTAGCTGTTAATTCATGAACTCGCATATAATAAATGAAATTTAGAAAATGTTCAAGGTTTTAAAATTATATTTAACCTGTTTTAACCCTGTATTAAAATGCTTATTATTTATTTTCTTCTTCGGTTTTTATTTATACTAATATTTTAGCAATTACAAATTACACAGAAAGATTTAATTTGTGAATGCAAAAATATCATGATTTTTTTATTTGAAAACAATAATGAAAAAAAGCTTCATACTACTATTAGATTAATTTTCATGTGATTTGTTTGTCTAATCACTAAAAATGATTACCTAAGTCTTATTATTATCTTTATTTACCACACTATCACTAGAACTCAATTACATGTAGTGATGTACAGATGGAACTGATTAACACTACTTGCTCACCAGTGTCACTGTTAGCAAACAAAATAAGAACAAGACAAACATCATCAATATCCCGCTTTAATTTGTAAAAGAAGGGGAAAAAAGGGGGGGGAAACATAAATGCATTGGCGAATTAAACAGTAAAAATAATAAAAATAAAAAGTTCCATTCCTATTTTATATAGATATAGCGGTGGTCAAGTCGACAGACGTCCGACATCCAGTTTCCATACTAATATGAAAAAATGATCTTGTGTTTTTGTGCAAAATCAAGATGAAATGTACAATAAAAAATATATGAACATACAAAACACGGTATCGTCTTACTATCTAGGGATGGTTCCGGGTCCGTTCGCCCTAATTCCCGTTCACCCTATTATCTGTTCGCCCTAAAAGTGGGACCCTGATAATTATAATTATGTAGGATATTGAAAATAATAGAAAATAAGGGATATTTGATTGCTTATAGATATTAAATTGAGAAATTTTTAATATGCGGCATGCTAAAGTTAAACATTTCAGTCCTTGGAATAAGTGAACCCAGACTCAGAGTCTGTAGAAAATGTAGGATATCAAAAATAATTGAATTATAAATGATATTTGATGGTGTAATTAATTTATAGATAATAAATTGAGAAATTTTAAATATGTGATATGTTAAAGTGTATGTTTCGATAATGTCAAGACTACTAGTGCATAATTACAGAACCAAAGCCATCAATGAATGAAAATAAAGAGATCAAAGATAAACAATAATCCCCAATCAATAATTGTAAGTAAGTAAGTAAGTAAGTAAAACTTTATTTCAATTCGGCATGTAATATAAACAATCAAAAACATAAGCTCTTGAGAGATTTTTACCGAATATAAAAACAAATACATTAATATTAAAACAATGCAATCAGCATGCAATTACAATATTAAAACATATCATGCAGGCAAAAAGCAGAAAGGGGGCTGTAAAAGAATCCTGAACAGAGGTCCATGTGGCAAGTGCCTCGCTGTCACTCTGTTCAGGATTACCATACAGTCACTCCATTTCAACATAAAAGCAGTACAAAACAAGCAAAAAGCAACTAAAAAACAGAAATTTAGACATTTAGTAATTTCCATAAAAATTATTTAACACCATTTAAAGAATAAAACTTTGAACATCTAAAAAATCGAAATTTTCATAAAAATTTAAAAAGAAAGACATAGCATTTCTAATAATTAAGAGATCTAAGATATATATATATAGGAAAAAAAACATTGATCGTGAATCGGAAGCGAATTCTTTCGAAACAAATACTTTCAAACAAAGACTATCAGTAGAAACACTTAAATTGAGGCAAGAAAAATAAATTAGGCTTTTTATTTACAAGCAGAGCATCGGCAATCAAAACCATTCCAGGACTGAACAAGGCTCCTAAAATGTGCGAAACTATTTTGTAATTATGAAATCAACAATCATTAATTTCAATTAAGCATTTCAAAACAATATACGTAATAATTGCTTGAAAATAACTTAATTAATTTCCAAAAGCTCATATATTTTTTCTTTAAATAAATATTTTTCTATATATCATTACTTTTGTATTTTAAATAAAAATATCCATTATGTTCATTAAAATACTTTTTAATAATCAGGGCGAACGTGCCAACTTTTAGGGCGAATGTGTAGTTAAGGCGAACGAACCCGATACCTCCAGGGATGGGGGGTGGGGTCTGGTTAATGAGGATGGAAATTTCAATATACATTTGTATACAATGTATATTTATTTATTTATTTCGGGGCACATCGTATCTAGTAAAATGGGACAGTTATCCATATACTGAGACAACATGGGAACCACAGTTACACATTGATCAAGATTCTCTGCTCCAATATTTTCCCCAGACAATCCACCATCACCGTTTACTATCAGCAGCCAACACCCTAGAGGACACAATTCAAGATCGACTTAGACGAGGCAACCGAAAAAATACTGCTATAGTCAGATTTGACATGGACATTTTCAGACATGGCTTTCAGAGCGATAAAGCCGTAATATTGAATTCTACAGATGACTTTTCAAAACTTCCTTTAAGTGACAGCTGGTATTACAAGATTGGCCAAAACGGAACTGGCATGAAAATCAAATTCCCTATTTTGCTGACACCGAAACTGCGTATGAGGAAGATATATCTTAGAATTGAAAACGAGGTCGTTTTGAAAACCAAGCCACTTGAAACACTATGTGTAACTTCTTCAACCTGTAACTTCTGAGTGAAGTGTTATATATATCTATATATATTATAATAATATACTCTAGATACATATCTGTATATATGCTTAACGCATACAATTCTTTTATTATACTATTACAACTTAAGGATGTTCTATAAATGAAAATGTGAACATGTCCGACCACTTGTCACCATACAATGAATTGAAATTCAAAAGCGCTGGTAGCTTAGGATCGCGATCTCCCGTTTTAAAACAATATTTTTTATCGGAGAATAAAATATCTTTGACAATTGACATAACGTATTCTTTTTTACGTGAACTTCAGAAGGCAAAGTGTGATTTTCCAGAACTAAGTTTTGTTTGGATATTGAACTCGCAATTAAAACCAATACATCTGAGATAGTGTAAACGACTTGAAGACAGACTGGGAAAAATTTGTAATGAAGTGTCAACAATATACAAACGAGAAGGCGTTGGTCGACAGAAACGAAAACTCAACGATAAAGTGAAAAAGCTTGCTGTTTACGAAACAGAAATTGTAACTGTGTCAAACGTATATGCAACTGTATCCAAGTTTGAAAAAGATAAGGTCGAACTGGCTCAAAAATGTCGCTTACTGCAAAACGAATTAAATGAAGCAAATAAAAAGATTGCAGAAACTGAAAAAGTACTGTCTAATAATGTGACTGAATTATCTGAGATCACAAAAGAAAAAGAATTATTGCTTGATTGTTTATGTAACTATAATTTAAAATGATCTTATTGGTAACTTATTAGTTTAACGGTGCAAATTAAAAATTCAAATGCATAAACTCGGACTCGTAAACTTTTAGAGCTTTGCGACCAAAGTATTTTTTATTTTAAATATCAAAGCTATTTAGTAACATCTTGTGTTTATCCTGATCTATGATTATGTAAAAATACCCGTACATAAAATCACTATTTATCCTTCACTGGTTATATCTGAGCAGTCAAATTGCATTGACTGGATTTTGTATACGATCACGATCATAGTTTTTCATTTTGAGCAATGATATATAAGCGTGGATGCCATGGACCTAGCACACAATCAAAACCTATTAGAACGACATGTTTCTTTTCTTTTTGGACAATTTGACAATTTGACAGTTGTTTTTGGACTTTTTGACGTTACAGGATAAACACATCTTTACACCTACAATGTATTACATGTATTTTGTTTATTTTCAGGTGTGCAAAACGAGGAATCGGTGTCTTATAAACATAGGGGAAAATGTATAGACTCTCTGTCAAGAAGTCAAAAGTACAGAATAACCCGAACACTTAAAAGTAAAATTGAAAAAGCACTGTGGTTTGCCGATTCTTATGGTTTGCGCCCAACGTCTGTCAAACTATGCAATTCAGACGGTGAACCAATAAGTGTGCAACTTGGTAATTCTGTTCATTCAGATGATATAGAAAGAATGAAAGAAATTCTGTTTATTCTTGACAAGTTTAAAATAAGTGACAACGCTTATCATGAAATAGTAATGAAGACGGGAGATCTGCCCAAACTTCATTCTATCGTCAGTCTTAGGGAAAAAACAAATAACACATTTGCAATTAATGGCAACATTCCCGGTGCTTATGTTAGCTTGAGGTCCGAACTGACCGACATCATAAAAAACAGAACGACAAATCATGAAGACAAACTACAAATAAAAATTTCGGGAGATAGTACAAAAATTACACGCATATCAAACTTTATTGTCATTTCATTTTCAATTTTGTCGGCGGAAAAATTGTCAGCAGATGAACAAAAGGTACTTGCCATTGTCAAGTCTTCCGAAAATTATGACAATCTTTCTGCAAGCCTTTCCCCAGTTTTTTCTGAGATAAATGAACTTTATGTTAGTGGGAATATAAAGGTTGACGACAAATTATATGATCTGGACATTTTCTTTGGCAGCGATATGAAATTCATGCAAATTTGCTTAGGTCTTGGGTCATCTACTGGCGAATACGCTTGTCCTTGGTGTAAAGTACACAAGAAAGACAGAGGAGACATGTCTAAACCATGGGACTTTTATCATTTAACCGGAAATGTCAGAACCATAAACGAAATTAAAGACATTTATAATTGCGCACAGAAAACCAGTTACGGCGTTAAACATCTACCTTTGCTGTCAATAGAACCTGTCAATGTAATTCCGGACGAACTTCACCTCTTCATGAGAATATTTGACGTTCTTATAAGGAATTTAATTGACGATGTGATTGACAAAGACGACAAAGCGAAAGTGAGGAAAGAACAAGGTGGTTACTTGGATTCCCTGGTTAAAAGTATACGGGATTGTGGTGTAACTTTTAGTGTGTGGTCCAGTAAAGGCCGGGGCGACTTAGACTGGACATCTTTGACTGGCAATGAAATGAAAAGGGTGACAAAAAAATTGCCAGATAAATTAATGTTCGTAATACACAATGACACACATGATGATACGGTAAAATTATGGAACATCTTTTGGAAATTATACTCTTTTGTGTGTTCTGATGAAGTTGAGAGGAGAACCGCCGAACAGATATTTTCCGAAAGTAAATCATTTATTGACACATTTCTTAAACTGGGTTTAACGGAGAGAAAAGGATATTCGTGTACAAATGTGACCCCTTATATGCACTGCTTAGTGTACCATGTACCATACTTTATTTTTCGTTTCGGATCTCTTAGAAAATTCAGCGGCCAACCTACAGAAAAAATAAACGACAATATTAAAGCAGTATACCATCTCAAGACAAATCACCACGACTGTGCCGTTGGTGCAATTAAAGTCCAGAAGCGTCTTGAATTAACAACTGATTTTGGAAGATCAAAAAGAAATTATAGCAAAGCAGATGACGACTTTTGGGAATATGGAAAACAGGAACTACATGCTCGGAAAAGACGACAGATTCTGCAAGAAATCGATATTGCAAATGTAACGAACACCAAAAAGACGTTCCCAAATTTAGACGAAATGACTGATATTGAACTAAAACAGAAATTAAAGGAATGCGGAATTGCTAGTAAAGTTCGAAAGCGTGAAAAGTTAATTGCCATGTTGAAGAATGTATTATCATGTGATCAATCTTCATAAAAATTTAATGTTTTATTATGTTAAACAGTCAGAACTTTCCAATATTTTTTTCAAGTAAACCTAAATTTCAAATCATCTCAACATTTTTTTTTATTAACTATTTTTATACACAATGTAATTTTCGTGATAACTAAACAAAATAAAATGGTAGCTGATAATGAATAAACCCAATAGATCAGTCCCGATGTTTACGTTATTTCAATCAATATGAGAGTATATGGAGTTAAAATGCATTTTTTTTGTCCATTTTTGATAATTTTATAAATCTGCATTTTCATCTTTTAGAGCTTGAAATAAATGTATTATTCATGTCATTTTTTACAATGTAAAAGAACAGGCAACTCATCTTCCATGGCATATATAACAAGACATGAACAGTCTGTTTTGTCTTTCAGCATACGACCTTTATTATTTAGGAGATTGTGCTAACTTATTCTAAGTTTAGTTATTAATTTTCTCTTCCACAAGTTAGAAAAGGATATATATGATTCTAAGTGAAGCTCTTGTTTAATGTCTTGTTTAATGTTTTTTTGTTGTTGTTGTTGTTTTTGTTTGAAATACAATTATTCGTTCACAGCTTTAAGCATTATTCACATATAAAATACCCGCCCCCCCTTTTTTTCCATCCGCTAAATTTCTTATTCGTTAATTCTGTAACATGTACATACATATTGTCAATAGATATATATACAGCATGCGGCTGAGTCAGTAAACTAGACTGTTAGATCTTACAGAGATAACTTTTGACACATATCTGATAATTAGATGCCACTCGTCATTTTGCTCTCCGGTCGTATTTGTACAGTGTTATTGATATTATGATGTTAACGACTGAATGTATAGTTGAATACTTTGCTATTAAATAATAATTTATTTTACATTCTTTATTTATTATTTATTTTAAGATATGAATTAATATATTTGTTGTAGTGACTAAAATACAATTTGTGTTCTTGGATCAAATAATAACATGAAAATTGCTGTGATCTTGTACAAATACTTTTGATCATTTGTTTGGCTGATTAATGGTGTTTACCGCCACTTTCAACAACATTTCAGTTACATCGTGCCGGTCAGTATTTATTGGTGGAGGAAACCGGAGAAAACCACCGACCAGTGGCAAGTTACCGACAAACTTTATCACGTAATGTTGTACAGCTCGCCCTGATCGAGATTCGAACTCACAACATCAGTGTTGATAGGCACTGATTGCATAGGTAGTTGTAAATAAGTAAATCCAACTACCATATGATCACGGTCACGACGGTCCCTACTTTTGATCGAAGCGTATACATGTTGGATATATTCCACATCGAAAGGGAATATTATAATTTATAGTTTGCAAATTGTGTTCGTAGTCAAATATTGTATGCGAACTCTAAAGACGAGATTTTGATTGGTGAATTTCATTTTTTCAGTTATATCATGGAGAGTACAAATCATGTTTCAACGAGATGATATCCGCTTTGTACTATAGACAAACACGCTTAGTTGGATCTTTACAATGCCATCTCACTGGAACACGCTTTCGCTCCTTAATACTGCGTGCTTAACAGAGAAGCAGCAAATACCAATTTTATAAGTCTTGGACGCGAGCGGGACTCTAACTAGATACGATAACGTAACCCCCATTCCGCTTGTGCTCCATTTAGGGTTACGAATCGACCCCATTCAACGTATGGGAGCAGCGCCCGGAGTGATTCACACCGGGCGGTTTTTTGTCCTAATTCCGTTGTAAGTGGTTGGAAAAATTAACGGGAGTGAAAGATAAATATATTTAGGTAAACCTTGAGGTGTTAAATAATCGCTGCAGCAATCCATGGTAGACTTATATCCATCTGAAAATTTGAATGCATGAAATCTTCTTTCTGTCCGACATTTTGTTAACAAGTTGCTAGTTCACGCGTTTTTGAGATATCCTTATTTGGATAAATTTTATAGCAAAACCGACTTTTTCGTAGTAACAATTTCCATATTTGGCATATATGGATAGGCTCCGCCCATCGCGAGAGTCTATGTAAGGTGTTATGGCGGACAAGTAACAATTTTCAAATACGAAACCGGTCTTGAAGATAGAAACAGTTATTGTAACACTTATTTCGTATCACCATTACTTAAAAATTGTTAGAAATAATAAGATATGACCAGATATGCAAAAAGAAAGTTGAAATATTCACGGAACGAAAATTTTAATTTGCTCCCATACGTTGAATGAGATCGATTCGTAACCCTAAATGGAGCACAAGCGGAATGAGGGTTACGTTATCGTATCTAGACTCTAACCTAACCCGCAATCGAGGCGAGGACGTTAACCATTACCAGGGCATATGAGAGAAAAAACGAAACAAAAAGAAACATACAAAATAACCTTATGTATAAGAAATATATACATGTACTAACCCCCAAAAGAAACTAACTTTTTTTTAAATCATTCGATAAATGACAAACAATAAATAATTGATTGATTGATTGATTGATTGATTGATTGATTGATTGATTGGTGTTTAACGTCAATAAATAATTGAAAATGACCGACAAATGAAATGTAGTATGCAGTTAGTGATTTAAGTGGGACAGGGGAAGTGACTTACAGAACAAATTAATTAAATTACGATGTGATGTGAAACTCTATATCTCTGTATCTATTTACACAAACATGTATGCGATAATCCCGATTTATCAATTTGATTAAGAGTAACCTCCCTTTATTTAAGTACGAGTTGTCTCGCTTCAATGACACATATTCTGCCATATGCATTACATTCGGTTTACATCTTTATGAAAAATATACAAACCAAATGTATTCCTTATTTACCTGGTAAATTTTCAAAACTGTGCAGCAATAAAAAAAAAAGTCACTACGATTGATATTTAGCATTGCTCTGACGGCGTATTGTTGCTATATTATAATAAAAATGAAACTGAGTTTTTAGCTCCAAAATGGAAAATAATTTAACTTTTTTATATTATCAAACCCATTGATAATTTAATTATACCGAATTAGTTCAAGAAATAAATCATGGAAGCCAGAATGTGTTTTGAATTTTAACATGGATTGGCAGATATGAGTATTTTATACCGAACCAGAAGTGAGGGATAACATACAAATTTACTAATATCTGTCAAAAGTTGAGGGTGGCAAAACTAATTTATACATAGTTTTAAAGACATTTAATTTTGGAGTTAAAAACTCAGTTTCATCTTTACAATTTCATATGTGAATATTAGCATGTTTTTTTATCAGCTTAGCTGTGAACGTGAAAAAAATGTGAAAAATAAGCTTTTTAAGTCTCAAATATATTAGTAAATCTTCTTTGTTTTCAATAATAAATCAGGAAATGTTTTTTCCGCTTTACTTGATAGTAAAACATACTCGACAATATGCACTCATACCGGGTAATTGATGATATCTTATTGCAACACACACAAGAGATGACGTGGATTAAATGATTTTAAGTAGCATAATCCCGCTACTTTATATTGAAGTGTACTGTATTTATCAACCCAGTAGATTGATTAATCATGTATATATGTATGTAAACACATTCAACGTACATCTGTCAATTAAATTGCGATGTTCGAGTTTGACATGGTAAAACTTATGATTTTATTATTGACGGGGCCATTTATTGAGTTCGACTGTTCGATGTATCAGTGTTCGAGCGAAAGAGGTTTTTTTTTACTTAAATATATATGGAAAATTGACGAGACTTTCAAATAAGTTCGAGACATCCATGGTATTCGATCCATCCGAGTTCGAGGGACCGAGGTTTGACTTGTATATATGTAAAATGCTAATTTTTTCATGGTTTTTTCATACTATATTTAAAGATTTGACTGAACAGATTTTAAATCCAAAATGCAAAAGAATGCACCATTTTGCGTCCTTCTAAAAAAAATCTAGGGGGGGGGGCAAACCCCAGACCCCCCTACCGCTTTTAGTCTCTAGAGGGTTGGCATGTATGTATATGACTGTAAAAAAAGAAGTTCGACTATTAATTAATAGAAATGACACTGTTAAACGTAAGACTGAGTTTTCACTCATTTATCACTTGAACTTTTCTTTAGATTTATTTGTCTTAGAAAAGGGGGCATGCATGATAGTTGTGCACTGTCATTCACTTGCTTTTTAATGGAGAATGCCACCAACATTCTTACACTACAGGGGCATATATGTACATTGTATCTGTCTGTCAATCTCATTTCATTTGAATGAGGGTTTCTATTGACTGTTTTCATCATATATACACATGTGAGAATGCATTAATGTCATGGGTCATGAGCTTAATAGATACGATAACGTAACCCTCATTCCGCTTGCGCTCCATATGGAGCACAAGCGGAATGAGGGTTACGTTATTGTATCTAGGAGTTTAACTGTTTAACACAATGTATGTCACATTGATTTAAATGGAAAAGATAGGATGCTCATTGCTTTGTACACAATAAACCCATTCAATAGTCTTGGCGAAATTGTTTTGGAACTTATCTATGATAATTAATCCAATCTGACATACATGTGTACATGTGTTTCTTTCATCTTTAGCCTTACTAATTAGTCTTTATTAATTGGTAAACATTAAAACTGAAGGCTTATCTCTTCTCAGTATGCATAACACATGACACACACGTATTTGCATCTGAGAAAAATCCTTAACTGTCACTGGTTTTCTGAATGTATCATATGTAAATAAAGTTTAGAATGGGAATTGCAGCCATTATACAAATCTACATGTATGTAAATTAAAATATTTACCTTAACATTTTTAATAAGAAAAAAAGCAATGTAAGTGATATTTATTTTTGTTACATTCACCTGACCTTTTCCTTTCCCTTTTACACTTTTGGTACAATTTACCATGACAGCAAAAAATGTTAGGCCTTCATCTTAAAACGTATAATGATCCCAAAGTAGAAAACATCACTTTATTTTAATTTATGTCTTATTTTTTTTAAATTATTTGTGTTTAATCTTGATTTTTTTGTTATAATTATTCAAGCAAAAAAGTTGATGATTGTAAAGTAGCATTTAAATGCACTAAATGTACATGTAGTTGTGTTTGAGTTTGTTCAAAACACTTTTTTACAGTCGTGGAAATTGGGGTTTGGCATTTTCTTTTCTGTAGATTGGCTACAACAAAAATTGTCAAAATTTACAGGACTGAAGGATATGGGCTGTCCCATGCTAATTTCCGTGAGTGTTTTTAGGAAATTTTTTAATTGTCAAAAATAGCCTAAAGCTTTTTATGGTGTAAAAAATGAATTGCTTACAATTGTCTACAGTAATTAATGTTTAAGTAAATACAATGTACTTAATGCATTGCATTGATAATTTTCTGTAAACACTTACATATTTTTGCAAATTTCCTTACAAAGTGTGTAATAACGTGCATGCTGTTGGCTAGTTTCAGTATGGACAGCTTGTTTTATAAAATTTTATGAATTTATATTTGGTAGGTTACTTTGCTGAGCACGTTAGGAGGGACGAAACTGGGTGACAGTGTCAGAAAGATGCTGAGAGTGCTTGGCACCAACAACCATTGGTCAGGTTATTGCTTGAAAGGAAAAAGGACCAAAAAAGCATTTAACAGTCTGTCCATTTGTGGCTTAATTAAAAGTAAGTTTTTACATAATAAGTGTAATACCTTATAATTGCAATAATCAAGGCATTATGGAAATATGATCCGGACAGCAGGTTTTAAAGAGAGAATTCTTTAGTAGAAAAATTATTTGTGATTTATTCATTTAACTTGTGTATGAGTAAACTTGTCATTAAAACACCAGAAAGGTATTAAACTGTTTACAATTTTAATATCTTGCCTGAAAAATATAAGTAACATTGTTAGTATGAATGGCAATGTGATTACTTATTGAGTAAAAATATATTTTAATCTTTGTCAGAAGTTTGTATGAAAATACATAAAAATGTAAAGGTTGATGAGGTTGAGGAGCAGATTACTGAGACATTAAAGCATGCTCCAGCTCAAAAGGATGGTCCAAATTACAAGCCTGTAATGTATTTTATAATAAGTCTTCTCCCTTTACCTTGTCTATACCAATGTATTCAGTTTAACCATTAGTATTTGTTTAATCTTGTTCCTGCTGAATTTATTTTGCCACTCAATATTTGAGACTTTTACAGAAAATGATGCTTAAATCGTGAATTATGTTACATTAAAAAAAGTCTGCAATGAAATGTTAAGAAAACCCATAAAGACAATTAAAATGTTGATATTTCAGTAAATTAATGTAGCAGTTAATTGTGGAAGTGATACTTTAAAGTGAAAAAAAGATATTTTAAAGATTTAATTTATGATGTTTTAGAGACCTCAAGAAAGACCCCAAGAACCTGGCCCACAGGCAGAAGATAATTAGGACCTTTAATCTTATTGTGCCAACTTCTCCTACTGAACAATGATCTTGTGGTGTAAAT
>MJUT01009414.1:507753-528613 GCA_002080005.1 Gigantidas platifrons | reverse complement strand
GCGTTATTATTGTTTTGTCTCATCACAGATTATGTTTTCGAAACGAAGTAATAAACATAATGCAGGTTATTGACACGAATTCTTAAATTTTTATGCTTTAAGGTCAGGATAAAACTTGGTGTCCAGTTCGTTACGAACGTGAAACGATGCGGTCTGTACACACTGAAATCGTTCCGATAAAAACGCATTATTCTGGAAATCCCCCTTCTAAGTGTTTATTTAAAAATAGCGTAATTTGCATAATAGGTGTTGCTTTTGTGTGTGATAAGATGGCAAAGACCATCGTGTCTCTGGCCTGCAGACGTCGTTACGAACGTCACGTATCAGGAAAGTAATAGCTTTACTGGTTGTTTCTCTTAAATTCTAATGAACATGGGTGTCTTTTCGCAGAATTATTAAGTAGATATGACAATTTAATGAACAATTACAGAGAAAAAACGAAATTTCAGTACACTAATTGTGAGAAACTGGCTACTTCGAGTTGCGTTGATCTTTTAGTGTTTACCGTGTCTCATGATACGAACAAAATAAAAATATTGTTCTGCGGTCTGTAAATTTATTAAGTAGGATTATATCTGTTTGCAATGTGCAATGTTTTAGATTTAAAGTTAAAAGATTTAACATGGTGCAGAAACATTTTTATTTGACATTTTCATTTTCTTCCAAGTCTTCTAATATTAATATGATATCATTCAAATGTTTTGAATTTTATGTAAGTAACGGTGTCCCATAATATTGTTGGAAAAATATCAACATAAAGACATAATATAAGGGCAAGTATTTGTGATTCATAAGGTCTGTTGTTAAGCAATTGCAGTGTGTATCCTAAAGGAATCAACTCAACTGGATCGCAAGGAAAAATAATATCCATGGACACAATGTTACGTACATAATCTGCACGAATACTGGTGCTTTTAATGTAGGATGATATAAAATGAATGACACCTTTATCTTCAAAACATTTTTTTTGGATGTGGTGATACTTGGGTCTTTTAAAAACACAAAACATTTCACATTATTCAGTCGTTTATTATTTAAGTCTCAAGTCACACATACAATTCCATGATTGAAGAACTGGTTATCTATATTGCTGTTGGAGATTCAGTTATCATAAGGTGGAGGTTTGCCATACCATTAACTGGTCTAATTCCTACCACATTTATGTGTCTGTCCCAAGCTACATGCATATTGTATCTGTGTTTTTTAACGTTTGTTCATATCTGCATTGCTGTTGGAGATTCAATTATCATAAGGTGGAGGTTTGTCATACCATTACAGGGCTAGAAATTAACTTTTTTCACCACAAGTAAAACTTTGCTAGTTAAATAAAAATCTACTAGCAAACAGACTGACCTGACTAGCAACAAAATTTAACAAAAAATGTATGTTATTTTCATTGAAATACATGTATGTAACAATATGTGTTTTCTTAATTTAAGCAATTCACTGTCTCTGACTATATCGCATTGTGAAAGGCATCCTTGACCATTAAGTAAGTCGCTCCTGGACATTCTGGCTTTTATTGGACAGTAATATAAAGAGCCACACACTGTGCCCTCAAAAAATTCCATGTACCCCCAAATTGGTGGAGTTGGAGTACATGTAACCTCAAATGAAAAAAAGCTGTAGGCATGCTGCATCACTGTGCATGTACTGAACTTTTTTCATCTCAAATAATTATATAATTATTACCAAGATATAACTAATGACTGTTTTATCTTTCATCATGTAATGTGACAGAATAATTATTGTACAGCCAGTAAAGGAAATATGCCTGTCTGTCTGTTATTTATTTATTTTTTTTTTTTTGCTTTTTTTGTGTGAAAATTGTATAAAGGAGATGAGTTAGAGTTAATCAAGATGGAAACAGAGCAATAATAACTATTTGAATAAAATAATGAGATCACTTCTGTTAAAAATACGATAATTGTATTTAATGATTTCACATTGGGGTCTGAACATATAAAGGTTATTTCAGGACTTCATTTTTTTTAATTTAGACAGATGAGGTATAGTTGTTTCATAAGAATATGAAATATTTGGTAGTATAAATGAAAAAGTAATTCCAGACCCTGCCTACTCTACCTAAGCTAAAGTTGGATAAACGAAAATCGTAATCTTGCCATTCTAAAAATGATTCTTCAAGAATTTCTTGCAAGCAGACAGGCTGCCTTCATACGATAGTGTAACAGCTGTCACACAACGATTTTCACGATTATTTCCTCTTAGTCACTGTAAATACTATAATCACAATTATAAATCTACCTGAAACGTGGCGAAAGAATTTCGTAATTTTTGTAACGTCGCGATCAGAAACTTTTCTTCTTTTTGACATTTCGACTGGTAACTTGAACTGTAAAACTTACAACCAGATGTTATTTTAAAAATCGGGAACCAGTATGGTTGTTCGTATTTCTCGGACAGAGACGTAAATATTCGTATTTCTCGGACAAATGCGTACAATGTAACTATACCGTCCTTTTTTATGAAGTCAATGCGATCTTTACCGATCTTGCGAGAAAACAAATTTACACGTTTGTCATAGTTCAGATACGATTCTGAACACATATTTTTTTGCAACTAGCAAAATTCTGCTAGTTCTAACTTTATTCACTAGCAAAATTAAGGCAAATTGAAATTTCAACTAGCAATTTGCCTACTTGCTAGCGTTAATTTCGAGCCCTGCATTAACTGTTCTAATTCCTACCACATTTATGTGTCTGTCCCAAGCCAGAACTTTCATTTCCAGCATCACATGCACATGTCATGGTCTATTTTATCTTCAATTATTTGAAGGGAGAGTTGATTGTTGATTGTCCATTTCCTTGATATTGGTGGAATTGTTGACCAGCCCAGTTTAAAATTTCTTTTCATAATTGGCAATGAACAATGTTGTGTACATACATGTATTTAATACAGTCAAACCTGTCTAATGTGACCTTCCAAAGGGAACATTGAAATTGGGTCACATAAGACAGGTGGTCACTAAATACAGGTTTAATTTATATGAAATGTACTGTGAACGGAAATTAAAATTAAGGTGAGATAATTCAAGTTGTTGCTTAATAGAGGTGGTCACTGAAGCAGGTTTGACTATACATTATAGATATTGTCAAATAAACATGTGCATGATGTATATGCTGTAGCCCAAAATATGCTACTTGACGGAGCCCTGCTTAAACTACTATATAAATCTTTTTGTTCATGTATGTCTTTTAAATGTAAAGAAAACACAGGATTAGCATAACATACAACAGATAGAGATCTTCTTTTTTGTCTAATTACATTAAAATTGATTCAAATTATGTTACCTTTGTTCTTGTTTCATTTGTTGTCCACCAGCTGTCGAATGATTTAAATGCTGAACTTTCTACCATTTTTTTACACATATCTTTTTGCATAATTTCTTTCAATTCCTTCACAAATTTATCCAACACGGAGGAGAATGTTTTGTCTAATTTTTCGTCGTCAACTTGATTCTGAACAGACTGTTGGTTATTCATAACATTGTTGTATTGATTAAAGTAATTCTGGTTGTATAGATCTCCCGTCGGTGGATTTGGATAACCCATATAGTTCCCATATTGAGAAAATTCGGCACCAAAATTTGGATTCGTCATAAAATTAGCACTAGATTGTGGATTGTTACTGGATAAAATATTTGGATTAATTTCAATATTCTGATTTCCGCTTTCTCCGGAAGATATACTCATTTTATCATCCTCAGCCTCTCCCTGGTTTGTTACAACATGTTGAAATGAATCACCAGGTGTTTGCATGTAAGGCGTGTCTATAGGAGTTTGAATGTATGGATTTTGTACAAACTGAGGATGGTTTTTGTGATTTTCCCTGAAATCCAACTCATGGCCTTGTTTTCTATCCATTGGAGCACTAAAATTGTCTGAAGGAGTGGAATGAAAATTATTAAATGGAGTCTGTGAAGCACTAATACTGTTGTCAACACTTGATGCACTTGCTGAATGTGGTGGCGAAAGTTCCTTTTTACGTGAATCACTTGTGGAATCAGAGGAAGGACTTCCAAACGTAGCCACCATTCCCGAACTCTGGAGTAGACTTTGTATTCTTGAATCAAGACTCATGACTCTTGGTTCATCTTCCGACGGTTCAGGTTCAGGTGTTCTTGGTTTTGGCGGTACCTGTTGAGGAGGGGGTTGCTGAATTATTGGGGGTGGAATCATAGTAGGAGGAAGAATTGCTGGAGGAGGAGGCTGCATAATCATATGGTCTTGCTGTAAAGGTGGCAGATTTTCTTCACTTTGAGAATTAAATCGCTCCCTTGAATTCCGTTCCAATTCTCCTCTACCTTTGTCTCGATCTCTATCTCTGTCATACCCATAACGATCCCGGTCCCTATTCCCATACCTGTCACGGTCTCTATGTGAATTACGATCATCCCGACTATCCCTTCGCCAATCACGATTACGATCATTTCTGTCCCGATCATACCTACTTCTGCCATAATTTCTGTCGTCATTTCTATTATTATAACTCCTATCATTCCTACGGAAGTTTCTGTCATCATTCCTATTCACATTCCTATCATCATTTCGTCCATACCCCCTATCGTCACCCCTATTAAAATTTCTGTCGTCACTCCTGTTAAAATTCCGGCTGTTGTTATCTCCCCTGTCAAAATTACGACTGTCACTTCTGTCAAAACTATTTCTATCTCGATGTCCTCTGTTGTTGCGGTAGTTATTATCATATGTTGACCTTGGTGGTTCGTTATTTTGGGGAATCAATGGGGGTGGCTTCTCAATAACAGAATTAGGAGGCGGAACTGATGGATCAATGAACGGTTTCGGGGGAGGAATTGTCTGATCCAGTAACGGTTTTGGACCGTTATTCATCTGACCTCCAAAAGATGACGGTGTGCTCATTGATCCAAATGAAGATTGTGACATTGGTGTAGATATATTAGGAGTATTCTGAAATCCAAAATTTGACATACTTCCATGTGGGGAGGGTCCGTGTGGCGAAGGTGTCAACCCAAACTGATTCTGAAAATTGCCTCTTACATTAGGAGTCATTGACGGTGTCATTCCAGGCGTCATTCCAGAGTAACTTATTTCAAATGCAGAATTTCTTGGATCACTTATATTATTTAAAAACCCAGTATCATTGAATGTTGGCATGGGAGTTTGTCCCCCAAAACTAGCATTTTGCTGTGTAACGTCAAAAGCGTTTTCTTCAAAACTAGAATCAGATTTAAAACTAGTATTAAAACTTGATGATCTTGTACGTCTTGGGTCTGACGGTGTTGTTGGCTCTGCTGGAATTTTCTTTGGTTTATCAGACAATACCTCGTCCACAATCTTTTGTCTTTCCTTCCCTGAAATAAATGTAAACATATTTACCTTTCTTAATGATAATTGTACTTTCATCTTTGAATAAAATATATTCTGTTTCGAAAATCCTTTTTTTTTCATCAAACTTTTCTTTTAGCAGAAGGGGTCGTCGTGGCCGTGACCATATGGTGGATTTACAACTATCAATGCCTATCATTACTGATGTTGTGAGTTCAAATCTCGATCAGGGAAAGGTGTACAACATTATGTGATAAAGTTTGTCAGTGACTTGCGACAGGTCGTTGGTTTTCTCCGGGTACTCTGATTTCCTCCACCAATAATACTGCCACGATATAACTGAAATATTGTTGAAAGTGGTTGATAAACACGATCAAACAAACAAACAAAAACCTTTAGTAGAAAGAAAAGAACTTTGCTTTGATTGGATAATTACATGCTCAAATGTATATTTCACAATAGAAGTAATAAATTAATTTAAATAAAATAAATCATTAATTTATCACAAAACAGCGAATGATTAGGTGGTTGTGTGTTATTAACAAATGAGTAATTATTTCAGCAACATGTATATCATGGCACAAACAAGCTTTGTGCTAGACCAACATGCTTAGTTGGATCTTATCGTACAGGCTCACTGAAACAACAGTCCCCGGATAGACATGTAGCCACACTCGGACATATTATCTTGATTCCAAACCACCCAGTATTTGCTCTTTCTCCTTATTAAATGCTGCAAACTTAGTGGAGAAAAAAGAAATACCAATTTCATAGTCTTTGGATTAACCCGACCAGGCACACTAACCATTGCACCACCAATGCTGTTCATATCCATATAGCATAGATTTACAATGTGTGTCTACTATAAAATAACAATAATTGGTTTAGGTTTATGGTGCTTAACGCCACTTTCAACAATATTTCAGTTATATCGTGGCATTAAAGTTTTATAGGTGGAGGAAACTGGAGTACCTGGAGAAAACCACTAACCACCGCAAGTCACTGACAAACTTTATCATATAATGTAGTATCAAGTACACCTCGCATGAGTGGGATTCGAACTCGCAACGTTAATGGTGATAGGCACTAATTGCATAGGTAGTTGTATATCCAACTACCATACGATCTAGGCCATGACGGTCCCTAATAACAATAATAGGCACAAGAGTAATAGCATCATAATGAGTGTTAACAAACCTCCAGGATCTACATATACTGTCATGATATTTCCCATTTTTGACGTTTGATTCAATTTATCTGCACATATCTTTGCTGATTTTGATGAAATAAACACAGCCTGAAACAAAAATTATGTTGACGATAAAAAATATGCTGATATTGAAAACATAGCCTTACAATTTATCAACTCTGTGAACATTTTCCTCAATGTTTAATACAGTGAAACAGGTCTAACCTGTAGTCCTACATAAACAGAACTATAAATAAAGTCACAATGCAGGAAATCGTTATTAATTTACCGAGATGATTCTGGTTAGGAAATAAAATAACTGAAACCACCTACACCCTCCTTCAAAATGTCAATTTTTGACCTGTTCTGACCATGTCCTGCAACTTTCGGAATTTATTCTTCATGAAGAAAATAGCTGAAATCAAGTGAAATAACTGAAAAAATCATCCATGAATTTAACATGTATAAACCGAGCAACTGTCTATTCTGAACACAAAAGCAAGTTCAGTTTAGACAGGTTTCACTGTAACATGCTTATTATTAAAACCATGTAAACTATTCTGACAACTATATTTTGTATACATGTAAAATTATAATATCATTCTGACATGACGTCCTTCATTGGCTATATAACTAATAATATATATAATAATAAAACTCTTGATATGTATTGACAAACAAATTACAAACATCATTCCTTACTGAATTCATATAGGACCGTGGTGCATAACAAACATAAAAATGCCTGTATTGTTTTTGACACATATTTTTTTCCCGAAAAAATACTTTAAGACAACCATCTATTGACTTTGACTTTTGTAATTTGTTGTCTTCTGATGACATAGTTTACAAGGAATACTGGTGACATTGACACATGCTGGTTACTGATTTATTTTACAATTTTGTGAGCATTTTATGTTCAAGTTGTTAACTTATTTGCATCAGTCTACTCATCCATAAAAGAAAAACAACTGTAAACATGAAGGTTAGTGTATTTTGTTATTAAAGGCATTTCCATTACTGACTTCCACTTCATAAATTAAGTTTGATTTTTCCTACTAGAATCGAAATAATTCATGAAAGCCATAGTTTGTATTTAACGTCTTAACATGGGTACCATTATTTTCGTTGCATTTTATCCCTCGCTATCGCTCGGGATAAATTTTTAAAAAGATAATGTTACACATGTTAAAACTGGATACAATCTATGGCTTCTATGAATGACTTCTTAATTAACCAATGACAGATAATCAGTCTAAACAGCTAACAATGAAGAACATTTTACACAACTAATCTTCATGTACATGGGTTAGAGTTATGGTGTTTAACGCCACTTTCAACAATATTTCAGTTATATCGTGGCGGTCGGTTTTATTGGTGGAGGAAAACGGAATACACAGAGAAAACCACCGACCTGTTGCAAATCACTGACAAACTTTATCACATAATGTTGTCTTGAGTACACCTCACCATGAACGGTGTTCAAACTCACAATGACAGTGGTGATAGGCACTGATTGCATATGTAGTTGTAAATCCATATGATCAAGACCACCACAGCCCCTCATGTACATGTACTATTAAACTTTGGCTGATTGTGTAATATGGTTGACCTCTATTAGAGGTAGTATAAAAACAAAGTCCTCCTCTTCCTCACCTTTCCAATTCCAAGGTGTTTCTTGTTCTTTGGATTATAAAATATTCTGACTTCTTCTAACGGTCCAAATGTCTTCAGCATGTTTTCCAGGAAATTCTTGTCGATGTTGTCATTCAGGTTGGTAAATGTCACTTCATTTGTAGGAGGTGGACCAACGTAGTAATGATCATACTGAAATAAACAAGATTACCAATAATGTTAATTATAATGTTTCCATTAATACGAGGAGTGAGTGATTGTTGTCCTGGTATACCCATTATACAGAGTTTCTAGATATACGAGGCAGCATCTACTAGTATTAGAAAACAACATGTCCTGGTGTACCCATTATACAAAGTTTTAAGATAAAAGAGTTAACCTCTACTATCATTAGAAAGCAACATGTCCGTTTAATGCAAAATGAGCAATTTTTTAGCTCTGTCATGGTAAGAACAAGTTAAATTCAATCAGATGATGATGCTCACTTTGCAATAGTGCTGTCTCACTGAAATAACAGTCCACAGGTAGACATGTTGCTCCATTCAGACACATTATCCTGATGCCGAGCCAACGTGTCTTTGCTCAAGCTTTAATGCTGTATGCTAAAGCATAGAAGCTATAAATACCAATTTCAAGAAGCCGCGACCTAGGTGATCCAGGTGAACAAGCTTACTATTACGTCACCGATGCTGTTTCATCTGAGTTAAAAGAAACAAAGTTGCTGTTTATTTTATGAGTACCACTCATGTCCAGGCTATGGTCAGTCTCTCTAAATTTGAGCAATGTATCTTGATTTTTTTTATTTAGATTTTCTTCCTTGTTTATGAACAACCACATCTTTCTGTATTAAATAGAAATTTTTGTTTTCCAACTCATTACTATTGAAATAGGCTGTACATATTTATTACAAATATATCTTTGTCAACAATTAGTAAGAAATAAAAGGCATAAAAAGTTATAAAAAAAATTCAGACACAGAAAACAGTTATTTCTTTTCACATTTGAAAAGATTGGATTATCTCCCTTTGTCCACATTTTACAATATTATCTGCACATGATGAACACTGGATTTCAAACTGGCATACTCCAATTAACTCATTACTCATTTTGCTATAATCAATGCAAAACAAACATTAAGAATTTTGAGTATAACATGCAATAAATGTTACATTACATTGTAATTTGAGATCAGATATTATGATTAAATAAACATTTTTAATCTCTAATGGCACTTGAGTGAGTGTACTGGAGTGGTACATACTTGTAGTTTTTAAAGTATCGTTTTCAGGCAACCAATTTCAATTTAAAACTTGTATCAGTATCCCACCTTTTATTAATGATATCATCACTTCTTTTAAACATGTAATCCTGACCCAAAAAATTAGAATTTACAGAATATCCATCAAATTATCATAATTCATTTCAACAACTGACGTAAAATTATACAAATGAAAAGAAAGTTTAAACAAATCCATCAATATCAGCTAACAAGAAAATGAACAATGGCCTTTCACATTAACTCACAGAACACAAAAGGGGGGACAATGACATATAATGTTGGAAATTCAGCTCCTGACTTAGGATATATGTTCCCAAACATTTGGTGGGGTTAAACCATTTATTGTAAGGTACACATCCTTTCACCACATACAATGTACAGCTTAGAACTCTAATTAAATTAATATACAGTAAATGTGTCCTGACTTTACACAATACATAAGAAGAGTTTGAAGATACCAAAGGGCAAAAAAAAAAACTATTACATATAATACATGTTCTTTTATCCTAATTGCAAATAAAATCTTAATCATGTCATGCAAAATAGAGAGGTGATCAAATTCAAGGGAGACAAATCTTATCAATTTCAATTAAATGATTTACCAGGTTATTCTTAAAAAAAACATTGGAAAAGTGGATCTTCAGTTTGATATTTCAGATTTAGAATTTTCTTGAAATGAAATCAGTTATATTTCAAAGTACTTTTATTCGTCTAACGGTATACAAAGGTTGTACCTAAATCTGTATATGGGAAAGGTAGATATAGCAAATTTATGAGATAGATTTGTTTGTACCCTAATTCTGCAACACTTTTTATACATATTTTTAAATATCAATTGATTTAGTTGGTAAATTTCAACTTATGTATTTATAACCAAACTACAGGAAACAAATTAAACTCTTATCTAATATCAACATAATTATGTATTTTAGAATATTTAATTTTCATTTTTACTTAATATCTTGCACTAGTTAATTATTCACTTAGTTACATAGAGTCTATTAATATCTGATAAATGAAACATTTTTTTAGAAGAATATTAATTATCTTTTCTATTATAAAAAGCATAACAATAAACATTAGAAGAGGCAAATACAAAAAGAACCATTATTATTACTTGGAATTAATTGTCTTGTATAAAATTGTGGAAAACATTAAAATATTATAAACCAAAATAATTCATATATAAATAATTTCCAAAGGATGAAAAAAAAATCAATACAGCAAGGGAAATAACTCTAGTCACTTGAGAAACAAATTGAATCATAATTTTGTGGCATTTTAAAAATACATTTTGTAATTTAAACAAAGAATAGCCTCATCTAGGAAAATGTAAAGATATATTAATAGGAAAGTTAAATAACTTTAAAACAATGGATCTCAACATCTGTATTCAAAGGTCATTATCTAGATCATTAAATCTGGAGACAACCAATATCAATTGTCCATATCTGTAGTGTATGTTCCATTCATTTAGGTGTCAGAGCATTACAAATTTCTTTAAAAAACGATCATTGAATATTTATAGAAATTGAAAGCATGTCTTTTTAACACCAGGGAGGGTGCATTGGTATAAGTCTCAGTTTATTGGAGTCTCCTTCAGAAAACAGTAAAGATCACATGCATGACTATCTACATGCAAAACAATAGTGTTAAATAGTTTCCAGTGGCCTTATCTTATTCCTAATTTAACAATACCGTAAATCTTGGAACAGGCAAATCTGCTGGAATTCGTCTTGTCCACATACGAGTCAATCTGGACCTTGGATCTCTGGTATGAATCTGATGACTATCCTACAAATACAAAGATAAAAACTGAAACTATGGATGAAACTGTAGGTAAAATTACTGATTTTTTTTTACTAGTCTTTTTTTTTTCTCAATTTACATTCCACTATTACAAATTAGGGTGTCTAAATTTAACATATAAACAATGTATTTGATATATTTTAAGTATATTAATCTTAATTCCTTTACTACAATGCTGCATCACTTTGCTGAATTATATGTAATTTATGGCATAATGTAGTGTATCTAATCGAATGCAATACTTACAACAATAAACCATTTGCACATTTATGACTTGATTCTAAAATGATACATTTTTATGCAAGTTATTTCCCTTCAATGAAGGCAAAAGAAATCCCTTACATGTAAAGTCTAATGAAAATAAAAATTATTTTTACCCATAATCTGCACAAAATCTGAATGTGAATTTTCTATTAAAAAACTTATTCTCTAATTTTTTCAAGATTGAAATATCGATGAATTGTCAGGAAATTATTGTACATTTTTTTGTCCTTTCTGTTTCTCTTGGCTTGCATAGAAAGAGTACGATTAAACCTTCCATTAAGGAACTATGTATAATTTTAGAATAAAATTGGGAGCGTGCAAACAAAAACTGATCTCGAAAGCTTGCTCAACAACATGTGTCACAATTATCCTGGTATTATCACTTCAGTATTTAAGATGCAATACACAACCACTGAATTATTTCCTGTAAATCTCCTTTCAATAGATGCAATACATGTATAAGCTACAATGTATACCGATATACATGTATGTCTCTCCTGTTCTTATTCTTGCCACATTACCGTTGGATCAATTCCATCAAATCTGTAAATTTTCTGTGAACCACCTCTTATCATGGGGTCAACAAGCAACTTGTAGTTTCTTCTCTGTTTCTTGTCTCCATCCATGCCAGCTTTCATACCATTCAAACCTGAAAATAGCAAGCAAGACATTTCATTAATTAATTTACACTGATAAGTAGCATAGGCGCACAATTACACGTCCTATCTAAAAATATTGTACTATTTCAAATGTAAACATTATATTTATGTTCTCACTGGAGCTATCCATTCTGTCAAAATCCATCATAACAGCCGTTGATTTCAAGTTTTAGTTGCAGTTATTTGTATAAGGTATGTCTATAATTATATAGGATAGTTAAAAACACATCTACAAACTACAGTGTCGCCTGTAAACGTGTTTAAGTGAAAAGATTTTTTCATTCTTAAAACACAAGCAACAAAGATTCCTATCTATCCCATAATTCAATCTTTCTCAAAGTTGAGCTAGCTATTTTGAACATCAGATTAGTTTCGTAATATTTCAAAACAGTGTAACGGGCATTAACATGAGTTTAATATTTTCATTGTTTCATAACTTATATTTGTTCGTTGTATTTATTGTCTAAAATATCTTATATTTGTTATTTTCGAGGGAAATCTTTCGATCAGTTGGCGTTTTCAATTGATTGGTCAATTTGGGAAATACCCATTCAGGTGATATCCAATCAAACACAGTGTTATATCTTCAGTCGGTTTGTTATTGGGCAAGGTGCACGTGTCTAGGGAAAATGAATATCTCAAAAAAAGCAATAAAATTTACCAAACTTATTGCTACCCAGTTGAAAGGTGATATTCAATTAAATTATAATATTTTATTATTCCAACCACGTATCTGCAAGGCGTAATAATTACTAACAACAAACACAATATTATATTTATTTAGGCAAACATAATAATATTAATATTCTTTAATTCCTAATTAAAGGGCCCATGTACAGCATAATCATATAAATCAATACAAATCACAAACATGACAAAGTTCATACAATATCCAAGCATACATCACATGGACAAACTTTATCACAAGATCTACCATACACTGATCATTGTATATAATTGCTTGTCATGGTGTCAGCAAATTAATAATATTGTTTCAAAGATTTCATCAAGGCTTGGATTGATGTGTTGTTTGAGAACATACTTACCTACTGAAGGCTTAATCATGTACTATAATGGGTATATTCTACCACTGTTTGATTATTGTTGTACTGTATGGGGAGAAACCACAAATTTGAATCTTGAAAAACTATGTAAACTACAAAAGCGTTCAGCAAGAATTATTCTTAATGCAAAATATGATATACCATCTCTTCAATTATTTAAAAAACTTGGTTGGCTGTCTATTCAAAATAGATTAGAATATCATAAAAATGTTTTAATGTATAAATGTATAAATAATTCTGCTCCTGATTATTTGTGTAATTTATTTAATATGAATACAAATTCTAATGTTTATTCATTAAGATCATCTGCAAAGGGAAATTTGTTCATTCCAAGACTGAATTCTAATTTTATGAAACAAATTTTTCACTACTCCGGAACTATTTTATGGAATTCTTTACCTCCTAATTTAAAATTAATTCAAGATATAGATCTATTCAAAAAGAAATATATACAGATTATTTAATGTCAAAACAAAATAATGAATGATTATATTCATTATACCGAGGATTTATCCTTGATTATACTCAGATTGTGATATTTGTTGTGAATATCAATATGTAAATGTATTGTTTGAAATTGTATTTGCTGTACTTGATTATTTTTGTTTTGAGGGCCACAGGGAAGATTAGCTTATTGTTGCTAACTGTGTTGCCCTCTTGAAATAAAGTCATTACTTACTTACTTACTATTCTACACAGTCCAGATACATTGACATTCATTGTACAGTGTGAACACACTTGTTGACTTAATTAAATAGCAAAGAAAATTTTATATACATTATAACAAGAAAACATGATTTTGTATAACTATAACGTGCAAATTTAAACACTCGCTGACAGCTTATATATATAGACATAAAAGATAAAACTACCTAGCGTCACACATTTGTAAAACTATTCTTAATGATTATATATATTTCTGTGGTGTGACTGCAAAACCCAGATCTTGTGAATTAATCTTTTAGATGTGTATTTGTAAACCAATGACAAGACTTTTAGATTTGTTTATATAATTCTCTTGGTGTCCGATCCAGATGAGCAAGTTTTATTAATGAACGGTAACAGTAACAAACTATTAATAGACACCAAGCAACTGTAGATATGACTTCTGCTGCAGAGAACAGAGTACCGTAACTAGGGTTGTATATCAGCAGACAACTAGGGCAGATCCAATGAATGCTTAATATTAAGTAGAGTACTTTGTATGTTATTAAAAAAATATTGGTTCTCATATGACCAGAGTTGCCTATAATCAACAACATTATATATACAAGCTGGTTTGCAATTCTTATTATAAGTCGGGCCCAGGTGGCTCAATGAGTTAGGTAGTTGGATTACCTAACAAATCATACAAGCCTATCACCAATACAGCGTGGGTTCGTGCCCGGCTTTGTAAATTACAAAAAAGGATGCACTTGACTTGCAACCGCAAGTGATAAAGTTTACCAGTTACTTGCCCATGGTCGGCAGTTCTTTCCGGGTACTCCGGATTCTTACATCACTAAAATGGGTCGCCATGATATTGCTGAAAGTGGCATTAAAACACCAAAAATCATCAAATCATCAATCTTATTATAAGTCTATACACTTCAAAAAACACTTCATTTAGAATTTAACTTTAGCTTACTAATATACCTGACAAAATTTCAACCGAGGCAGTTGTCTTGGTTGCTTCAAGGATAATTACGGCACTGAACAGTAGCCTCCTCGACTCTGATCAATAGATGAACAAATAATGAAAAGTTGATGATCACTATCCCTGATAGAGTTCAAGGATTCACAGTGCTACCTACATGTATGTATTAAATTATTTACAATTGTTGGCTTCATTAATTTATTATAAGAACCAATTATCACAATCATTCACTAATAGAGCAGAATAAACTAGTCAGCCAAGATGCCCAAGAATTAAGCAGAGCAAAATTTTTGCAACCACAGTGACCCAAGCAATGATGTACCGATATGCGTTCAACCATCCCTCATTGATTGATTGGTGATTAACACCAACTTCAGCAGTATTTTATGTTTATGTTCAAGTTTTGGTTTTTAGATCTATATTCCAGTACTGATGGGTATGACAAAGAAGAATTAAAGTTATCTTTTAAAGAGGCAATAAGAAGTCTATCAAAACAGGAAATACAGTCAGAAATACAAGAACACTTTGACAAATATGTGAGAAAACTTCAAAAGTAAGTCTTCATACTTGTACTGAAAATTAGTGTTTTTACAAATGTAGATTTATATTTGTATTAAGGAGTGAAATGTGTTTTTACCTAATGATAAAGTCAACATTGCAATTTAACGATCTTGTAAGTAAGACATTATTTTTCGTGAAGATACCCCTACGCTAAACAAATGTATATTTTTAAAAATCGGGCAGTACGAATTGGTGACAACCCGATTAAAATAAAAGTAGAAACATTGAAAATAACATACAAAAAGTTTCAGGCGTGTGTTCGGTGGGTACATTAAGCTCATTAAATAAGCAACTTTTTTGGACTTGACCGTTACACTACTAACTCCTAAATAGGAACATTATTAAAATGTTCATACAGAGGTTCGAACTGGTTGTTTTAAAAGTTTAGGTTCCATATGACATTGTACGTTGTATCAGTTTTTTTTCAAACTATCCCATGAGTTTTCTCCCTTTGTATATAATTGTATTTTTTTTTAAATAGATACAACCAAATGAAGTGGGGGATTCATGCTGTTTAGCACCACTTTCAACAATATTTCATCCATGATATAACTGAAATATTGTTAAAAGTGACATTAAATACCATAAACCTAAACCAAATTTAGTGTGAACAACACGTTTCTTGAATAACCTTCATCAGGTATGCTCAAAATCAAAAGATCGGAACGCCAAATAGCATAAAAGACTTTAGAAGCAAGAATACTGAAAGGGGCGAAACAGGATAGCCGAAATCAGCAAAGGTCACCTATGTCTGAGGAAGGAAAACCTTGATTTTAATAATACATGTAATTACATTATTTAAGGATGTAGACCTGGGTTACCCTAAAAATTTTCCCATCAATCATTTTTTTTTTTTATTTGCATCATGGAATAGTTGTGTCTAAATATATTTATCTGCCAAAGTTTCAAAAATTTTCACCTTGCCATTTTCTCCATAGCATATCCTAAATATAGAAATTTTGGGGGTAATAATATTCTGGACGCCAGATGGTAATACTAATTTCTGAAGATTCTAATAGATATGCACATTTATTTCTGGTTGAAAGGGAATATTTTGGCTTTAATACACTTGAGAGTGTTGTTGAATAAATATGAAATATCTTGCATATCTGAATATCCTGTTTGGAGATAATCACGTGCAAAACAGTGGAAACTGCAAAAAAGGAGGGATGCCCTAAGGACCACCTTGGTATTAAAAATCGGATTAAAAAAATTCCTGTCAATTAATTTCCACCAAAAAATGTTACACTGAAGAATAGACATATAGACATCATTGCACCAAATTATACACACTTTTACTGTCCGATTTTTAAAATATTTAAATTTATGTTTTTCATGGCACCCAGAAAAAAATGAAATTGTCGAGGAAAGTTACCACACACCCATCTTTTGCTAGTTTCTTTGTTTGTGAGATCAAAAATAACTAGTTACAAATAATAAAAAACTTCTGAATTCTTATAATTGACACAGTGGATGTCCAAATCACCAAATGACTGCATTTGTCTTTTTTATTTTCAGGTTGACTGGGGAGGGGGAGGGGTGGTTTGAGGGTGACTATACTTGATTAATTCATTAAAAAAATACAAAAAACACACAGACAGCCACCCAGCTGTATTGTTAAATTTCTTTAAATTCTGTCCTCCAGTTGTATTCGTTTGATTCTGATTATTCTTTATTTGTCTTAGGAGAAGGGGACTGCGGTATAAGAGAGAATCAGATAATACTACAATTGTTTTCCCAAACATAGCTTTCTATTTTTTACTACCGTATAATTTGCTCTATAGTTTCATAATATCTAAGATTCTGATGAATATATTTATTTTTTGTTTTTCTACAAACCCTTGAAATTCAATAGAAAAATGTTGTCACACAAATTATGTTACATTTCTGGCATTTTTGACAACATATTTCGATGAACATTTTTTCTGGAAAGAGATATTTCAATGATATTTTGTGGGCATATAATAATAACACACTGCCTGACACTGGTATAAGCAGCAATAAGATATTAAAATACAAGGAGCACAACTATGGAAAGGTAAAAGGAAAAGGAGTCATATATTTTAACTGGCCAAATCCAATGTAAACAATCTTTATCACCAAGAAGCTTGGAATTGAGGTGGACTTTTCAAATGCACAGATGATCATATATTTGAGAAGACACTGAAAATAGAGTTATCTCCCATACCCCAGGTCTACACCCTTAAGAACTGTAAATTTCAATATATACATCTAATAAACCATGTTATTTGTCTTAATGTAAAATTTACAGGTAACTGTTATTGTATTTGACATTATAAAGTTACACAGTGTTGTATTGAGGAGGGTATCAGTTAATATTGTATGATTGTTTACAGATATTTAAGTATACAAGATGGTCAAGCAAAGACAGCAAATTTTCCTTACAACTTATATTTAGAGGATAAACATCAACTCGGAGATACAGAAAATGTCACAAAACAACAAAAAGAAGTTCTTGGTATTATTTTATTGTTTGTTTATCTATATATATGTGCACAAATATTATTACACCTGGAAAAAAAAAGAATCAGATTTATATCTTGTTTCTGGATCCCTTTAATTGACTTTTATATTTACTTTTTATTTCCATTGTGCTGTTGTGGTCTTGATCGTATGGTAGTTAGATTTACAACTACCTATCAGTGACTATCACCACTAACGATCGGGTGAGGTGTCCTCAATACAATATTATGTGATAAAAGTTTGTCAGTGACTTGCGACAGGTTAGTAGTTTTCACTGGGTACCCCATTTTCCTCCACCAATAAAACTGACCGCCACGATATAACTGAAATATTGTTGAAAGTGGCATTAAACACCATAACTCCCCCATTGTACCATCAATATATTTGACGAATTGATTAATAAATTATGTTTGAACTTTAGAATGCAAATAAAAAGAAAGATATAGACAGTGTTTCATCTAGACTTCGAAATCTTCAGGACTATTTTTTATAAAATTCTTCCGGACAATTTGAGAATAGGTGGGCAAATGTCCTGAGACCGGTGCCTAGCTGAATCAATGAAAAGCCTGCTGAATTTAGATCAAATACATACTAAATGATTTAATAAAACTTGAATTGAAAAATGTTTTTAAGGATGGATGCTATTTAATACAGTGGTAAAAAGGGAAAAAAGACACCACACTAAGTCTATTAGAACAGTTCCAAAATCCAATAGAAAATCATAAAAACAGGGTTAAAGTTGACACCCAGAACATACATAGACATACTGATGGTCACTCAGTCTCCTGACTTCTGGCTTGGAACAAGCATTTCAATAAAAAGTGTATGTGTGAGGATGGGATTTACATTTAAGTTGATATTAACCCACACCTCCACTCTTGGTGAAATGATTGAGGAGAATATGTGGTTGAATTTTCTGTTTGCAGTTTTAATAAAACACACCTTTTATTTATGTACAGGTATTAAAATTGTGTGGAATTTTGCTCAAAATATTGTATGTGATTATTTATACTATAAACTAATTGATGAGTTTCATTATCAAAATGATGTCACAAATGACAAAATAAAACAGTAACTCACAAGTGAGTGACATATTTTTGATAGTACAATTAGTTATAGTATTTATTATATATAAAAAAATGTTTTCATTCAAATTTAATATAAAATTAGTTTAATTGCGCTATATCACGTGTATAGCGTAGGGATATACTATAATGTGTATCGCTTCAAAAACTATAGAAATCATACACAGCTGTCAAAGGAACATAACTGTAAAACATATAGAAAAGTAGTTTTGACAACAAATGGTGCGTAATATACCAAGAGTAAAAATAAAATGATAATATACTGAGAGCGAAAATAAAACAATAATTTCACATTGACATTGTTTTTATTGAATCCAGAAAATTTTGTGATTCACAGCTACATATATCTATACAGTATAATAATGTTTTTTTTTATTTTTTAGTAAGCCACTTTGTATCAGAAAATGTTGTCACAAATCCAGATGTGATGTCTTTATTAGATGTAAGTATATGAAGAACTAAACTTAGTTATATACTCGCACATACAATAGATGGAATGTTATTTTCTCACATGTACAATAGATGGAATGTCATTTTCTCACACATAAAATAGATGGTATGTCATTTTCTTACACATACAATAGATGGAATGTCATTTTCTCACTCGTACAATAGATGGAATGTCAATTTCTCACACATACAATAGATGAAATGTTATTTTCTCACACGTACAATAGATGGAATGTCATTTTCTCACACGTACAACAGATGGAATTTCATTTTCTCACACGTACAACAGATGGAATGTTATTTTCTCACACATACAATAGATGAAATGTCATTCTCACACACACAATAGATGGAATGTCATTTTCTCACACGTACAATAGATGGAATGTCATTTTCTCACACGTATAATAGATTGAATGTTATTTTCTCACACATTCAATAGATGGAATGTTATATACTCACACGTACAATAAATAAAATGCCAAATCTACTGAAACTCAATTCATTACACCTCTCTATAAGTATTAAAATGCCCAACTCTTTAAAATATTTATTGCTCAGTTCAATTTAGTTGTTTGCGAGGGGTAAACAATTGTTGCATGGTCTAATTAATTTGTGGAGAGGTCCAAATTGACAAAATTAAACCTCTCTTTAATTTAAATATCACTGCACAACAAATCAATTGCATTACACAGAAACCATTTAAAGAAAGGTGTAAATGATTTGAACAGCTGTTCTATTCCTGATCAGTACATTTCTTTCATAATTAAAGCTTGAGTAAATAATTTATTTGTGAGGTTTAAGACGATTACACATCTCCTTAAATGATTTCAACCTCTTTATAATTGAGGGGCCGTCATGATCGTATGGTTGTTGTGAGTTTGAATCCCGCTCAGGCGAGGTGTAATCAATACAAAATTAGGTGATAAAGTTTGTCAGTGACTTGCGGCAGGTCAGTGGTCTTCTCCGGGCACTCTGGTTTTCTCCATCAAATATTGTTGAAAGTGGCTTTAAACACCATAAAACCAACCAATCAACCTTTATAATTGATTTGAAAAGAGTATAAATTCAATTATTGTTAGCAACATTGAACAATTGTAATAATGTGAGCATTAGGTAAATATATTGAGCAATAAATATTTGATACACACAACATGATTTTAATGCAAGGAGCAAAATAATTGAGGCTCTATTCAAATAAATTAAAGGGAAGTGCATTTATTTAAGGATTAGGATTGTTTGTGGTTTCCTCCGGATACTCTGGTTTCCTCCACCAATAAAACTGACTGCCACGATAAAACTAAAATATTGTTGAAAGTGGTGTTAAGCATCATAATCCTAAATCCTAACCCAAAAATCTCATTATTATACAAACAAAGTTTGGGGGGTATATAGGTTTCACCCTGTCTGTCTGTCCG
>MJUT01009414.1:459153-474723 GCA_002080005.1 Gigantidas platifrons | reverse complement strand
AAGTCATTACTTGTGACACAGATATGCCGTAAAGAGTAACCAAGTCATTACTTGTGACACAGATATGTCGTAAAGAGTAACCAAGTCATTACTTGTGACACAGATATGCCGTAAAGAGTAGCCAAGTCATTACTTGTGACACAGATATGCCGTAAAGAGTAACCAAGTCATTACTTGTGACACAGATATGCCGTAAAGAGTAACCAAGTCATTACTTGTGACACAGATATGCCGTAAAGAGTAACCAAGTCATTACTTGTGACACAGATATGCCGTAAAGAGTAACCAAGTCATTACTTGTTGTGACATAGATATGCCGTAAAGAGTAACCAAGTCATTACTTGTGACACAGATATGCCGTAAAGAGTAACCAAGTCATTACTTGTGACACAGATATGCCGTAAAGAGTAACCAAGCCATTACTTGTGACACAGATATGCCGTAAAGAGTAACTAAGTCATTACTTGTGACACAGATATGCCGTAGAGTAACCAAGTCATTACTTGTGACACAGATATGCCGTAAAGAGTAACCAAGTCATTACTTGTGACACATATATGCCGTAAAGAGTAGCCAAGTCATTACTTGTGACACAGATATGCCGTAAAGAGTAACCAAGTCATTACTTGTGACACAGATATGCCGTAAAGAGTAACCAAGTCATGGTGGCTATCATAAACCCTTCGAAGTTATTACTTCAACTTAGCGACTAGGTACCACAAGCTCTGGGATATCGTATCAATTCAGATACATGTTTTGTATATACTCCATATGCAGGTACTGCTGGAATGTTGCTACTTATAAATGGAAATCTGGCAGATTGATGGAATACTTTTAACCCGTTTTAAACTAGATAGGGATATTTTAGAAATAAGTTAGGGATAAGTGATAAGGGCACACCATACCAGACATTTAGGATACTCGATGTCTGGACTTCAGTGGTGAATACGCTGGCAACAATGGTTATCCAGGCAGTGGATGAAGATTCAAGATAGGTAACAGGTAACAGGTAGGAAGATCCAATTCTTCATCTCTGGTTGAAATTCCAAAGGAACACAAAACAGATCTGATTGTACTGGATTTGCTCGTTCTTCCATAACCCTTACTAAAATTGTGAAATTGACATGACCGGATAATATAATCAACTACTACACATCGTGACCCAGCGCCAAAATGTCAGTCCCTATACATCATGACCAATCCTCCGACCAACGACTTCAGAGGAGTTGCATTTACAAAATGAATCGGGATGAACGAACGAAGGACAAAGCGAAAGACTATATTATACCCCATACAATAGGATAGGAGACAAGGAAGTAACATTTTGTCCACAGACCAGGAACCAGGCTGGAGGGAACGGGACGGAAACAGAGAGTCCTGGAGGCTGAAACAGGGAAGTAAAATTGAAATATTAAAGAAAAAACAGCAAAAAAGATCGAGCCTGTCTTCAAGAGGACTGGAACAAAGTCATCAACCGGTAACCAATGACCCTCTGTCGTAATGGCTACCGGTATTATAATATTGGCACACATGGATAATATAATTAAACATATGAGTTCTATATTCTATTGTCACAGCAAATAGTTAATAAAAACATATATAAATTGTCTATAAAATCACAGAAAAACATCATTATTGTTTCTATTATCTTTGCAATACACCAACTTAAAACGGCTCTAAGGTTCTAAGAAAAACAATTCTGGTGTTCACAAAACATCTAGTTAAATAGTGTAGACTTCATTGTTCACTTTATCACCAGACACATTGGTTTTACTGATTATTCAGACTAAATATCTTGACCATATTCTTTTCAACATCTATCAATGTTGCTTGGTATTGTGTGATTAAGATATTCTCTCCGTTCGGATGTACTACGACTTTTGTTGGACAACTAATACCTTCCGATACTATATCACCAAGAATGTCACCATCGATATTGAGTTGAACTACAGTGTGAGAGCGACATCTAGCCACGAACACTTTACTCCCATAAACAGCTATTCCACGTGGTACCTTTAGGTTATCGTATCGTATCTCCCATCTTTTCTCTCCAAGGGCGGTAATGCATGATATGCTCTTTCTGTAGCGATCAGTAACGTATATGTTCTTTGTGGCTTTATCCAAGGCAACATAATCTGGAAAATTAAAATAATCATTTCCCGCCATATCTCTGGCAATCGTTTTCAATTCCCTGCCATCACGTGACATCAATTTCACAGAGGGTGGTGCTGAAGAACAACAGACGGCAAATTTCTTTTGTGCGTACGCAATTCCCCAACATTTGGCTCCAGTTTGAATGTTTGCGATGCATATAAAATCGTTGTCTCTGACTGTGTAAAGTTGGATTTTCTTCTCTGTTGGCAGGGTGACTGCAATGTCAGAACCACCAATGCAGCACACATCATATGGCTTTGCAGATAATACCTTTTCTCCACACCACTGGTAGTTATGATTAAAAACTTTAAGCTTTCTGTGTGTTTGATCGGCAAGGATAACTCTCCCGTCTTGGATTATTTCTGCTCCTGTAAAGCAGCAGTTTTCCCTATCGTTACTAGTCCTGCCTTTGAAGAAAGTTTCTAATGTGGCAGGTTTCGGTAGCATTCGTCGATACGGAAATGGCGTGACTGATTTTGGAAGTGCAAGTGGTGGCAATGGACTTGGTGTTTGTCTTCGTTGCTTTCTAGGTGTGGTTGGCGATCTGAGTTGTTCTCGCACTTCAAAAGGAGGTGTACAAACTTTACGATGCCTTGCAGTGGGTGGCTGAGCGACAGGTGATTCCCGTCCTGTGCTTATCGGAGACAATGGGCGACTCCGAACGGACTCGATTTCAATTTCTCTGCGTGTATGATTATGATGTGAATTTTCATGGTGAATATGATCATGATTACTATGATCATGATGCATGGCATGTGATTGGCCACTACGATAAGTCAGCGGCTCTACATTATATGGCGCAGTTAAATTAACATGTGCATGAGTCGTCGTCAATCGGCCAATGTCATCTAGACTATTTACAATTGCTTGTAACGCACTATCTGGTGAGAAGTTGATAAACAAATCTTTCAGATTTGCCGTGAGCTCTGATAGCTTACTTTCACATGATTGAGACTCATTACGTACGTTATCAATTGTCAAAATAACATCGGTATCTGATCCATGTCTCATCGAATTTTGAAGCAAATCAATGGCGTTTTCTGTTGTACTCACTAAGCCATCACAGGTTTCCACTACGCTATCGTATTTTTCTTTCTCGTCTGCCTGGACAGCTTTTAATTCCTCCAACACTTTGGCTTCTCTTTGAACCAGAAGATCATTTATTTGTTGTCTTATACTCGCGATCTGTTGTCGGAGTTGGTTTGTTGAATCTTCAAGGATGCGCGTGCTGTGTCGTCTGTTTTCCGCAATTCGGTGTGACCAATCTCTCTGAAGTTTTAACTTTTCCGTTAATGTTTCAGCATCAACGTGTTGCTTCTGAGCCGCTTCCGCCGTGGTTGTGACATGCCTACACTTCCTGTGATCAATTGTTACGCATGACGAGCAGACTACCTGATTGTGGTCTTCACAGAAGAACTCAAGGAGTGTTCCTTCGTGGTCAGGACATGGTGGTCGTGAAACAGTGCTCTTGATAGGTTGAGTTTTGAGGTCATCCATGCTGATGAGATGATGGTGTTGTGAATATTTCATGGATCTATGGAAACCTTCACACTGCTGACAAAGCGCTTCACCACATTCCTTACACCATCTAATGGCAATTACTTTCTCATTTCGTCTTGAACAAGGGTCACATCTTTGGGAATCGCTTCTCAGTTTGACTCCCTCCATCAAACTCAAAACAAAATGATTTGGTGGAAACAGTTCGGCCCAAGAATGAGGAGACTGATGTGGATCGGGCGAATCGACATGTCGTCTGCATTTTGGACAGTTGAATCCCTTTGGGGTCTTTTGTCCTTTGGTTGTTGTTAGGATATGCTTGGTTAAGCACTCTTTGCAGAAGGAATGAAGACATGGCAGTCCAACGGGATGTTTAAATGGTTCTTCGCATACTGAGCATGTCAGAAAAGTGTCTGCCACATCCGGATCAATGATATCAGCAGCAGCTGAAGACATTTTCTGTAAAAAAAAATATGATAATTGGCTTAAGCATGAAAAAAAGATGGCATTCTATTGTATCTGTAAAATATTATTTTTGCTAGAAATATTGTTATATATAGTCAGTGAACTCCGTGTGGATTGTAGACGAGGGACACATTTTTTTGTCAGTTTGTGTGAAGAAAAAATTCCGTGACATATGATAAGAAGTCGCGTATTTTGTTCACGAGATACAACTAACGAACGATTAGTTGCATCTCGTCAAAAAAAAATACGCGACTTCTTGTTCAAAGGTCATGACTTAAATATTCTTTTCACATGAACTTTTCTGTAGAATGAACAGATTATTTTGCTTGTTAAAGACACTGAATGTACGTTGTATGTATTGTAGAGTAATGCTGGTCAGTATTTTGGAATGCTGGTTGTGTCCATTCTTCTTTTCTGTTCTTGTATTCCCATCTTATTTCAGCCATACAATGTCGAGAACAAGTTACATTCAATGAAATGATGATGATAACCGCTTAGTACTAGACCAACACTCTTTTATAGTTTGATTTTTAATAGTGCTAGCTCACTTTAACGGAGAAGCGGTAACAATAAGTATTATGGTGCTTACTTTCATCCGATCTGGACTCGAAGGCCGTCGTGGTTGTGTTCGCATGATAGTTGGATTTACAACTACTTTTGCAATCAGTGCCTATCATCACTAAAGTTGTGAGTTCAAACTCCGTCCATGGCGAGTGTACTTAATACAACATTATATGATAAAGTTTGTCACTGACAGACGACAGGTCGGCGGTTTTCGCAGGGTTCTCCGGTCTCCTTCACCAATAAAACTGAACGTCACGATATAACTGAAATATTGTTGAACGTGACATTAAACTCCATAAACCAAATCAACCGATCGGAACTCGACCCCGCAATCTACAACACTCGCGCCTAGTTAGCACGCTAACCATTCCACCTCCGCCTTTCTCTATTTTGAAACATATCTTCTGTAAACAAACACGTTCGTGGTTAATTTTTAGTAAATATCCTATTTTATATGTTTGTTGAAAGTTTTGTATGATCTTTATCTATTGAACATTTAACGACAAAATACACAATTTTCCCGTTACTTACCTCGTTTTCGAACTAGTATGGAATTGCTGTATAAAAAACTATGCAAATTTAGTTGATCAGAGTGGCCGCCATTTTTGGGTACCATGACGTCGATAAGTATTAAAACAAAGAAAGACATAAAATGAATATATTTATATTTTAGTAGGCGACTAGTACATTTAGATTATAACATATATTTTAACAAAATACTTTTAAACTTTTTTTACACGCTCTGACAATTGTAAGTTCTATATTGTCTTAACTGAATGTTAGTGTATTGGAGTGTAACAAATTTATCTATCGTATATCATGCTAAACTATAGATAAATAAAATAAATAAGTAAGTTTAAATGGCACATTCGATTTTTTGTTTTTATTATTATTATCTTGTTAACCCAATACCATTTTAAACGTGTTTTTCATATCGCGGTGTTGTCAAATTCCATTTGGATTTGAATTTGATTTTTGGTAATTAACGCCACTTTCAGCAATATTTCAGCTATATCATGACGACGAGTTTTAGTGGTGGAAGAAGCAGGAGTCCCCGGAGAGAACCACCTACTATGGGCAAGCAACTAGTAAACTTTATCACTTGCGGCTGCGAGTCGAGTGCACCCTTTTTGTCATTTACAAAGCCGGGCGCGAACCCACGATAAGCCCATATTAATTGTTAGGTAATCCAACTACCTAACTCATTGAGCCACCCGGAATTCCATTTGGACCATTCGGGAAAAAAGACAAATGTAAAAAAAGTGTAATCGTAGACTTCGGAGTAGAAAAACTGGAGCAATCGAGAAAATATCCACCCCCTCTATGGATCACCCTATTTGGAGTTCAATGGGTTTTAATTTAATTTTTAACGACATATGTTTCCATCTCCTTCGCTCCCCTTTTCTTTTCATTCTTTTTGTCTTTTTTCCATCTCCTTCGTTCCCCTTTTCTTTTCATTCTTTTTTCTCTTTTTTTTCCATCTCTTTCGCTCTCACCTTTTCTTTTCGTACTTTTTCTCTGTTTTCTATCTCCTTCGCTCCCCTTTTCTTTTCATTCTATTTCTCTCTTTCATAAATACCACATTTAAAATTTTGGTTTTTCGAAATGAAAGCATACTCTTTGAATCTACTTTCTTCGATTTTTGTTCAGTGACTCCAAGATATAGATTCAATAACTTTTATACCAAACAATGATATTGTCTTTATCTATCTAGTAAGGGGCCCGGGTGGCTCAATGAGTTAGGTCGCTGGATCTAACAACTCATACAAGCCTATCACCAATACGGCGTGGGTTCGCGCCCGGCTTTGTAAATTACAAAAAGGGTGCACTCGACTCGCAACCGCAAGTGATAAAGTTTACCAGTTGCTTGCCCATGGTCGGTGGTTCTCTCCGGGTACTCCGGCTTCCTCCACCACTAAAACTGGTCGCCATGATATAGCTGAAATATTGTTGAAAGTGGCGTTAAACACCAAAAATCAAATCAAATCATCTATCTAGTAAGACAAACAGACAAAAACAAAATATATTAAATATTTTGTAAAGGTCAGAACGTGCGTAAAGGTTCCAGATTAAACATCAGTTGACTTTAATACGGAATAGTCATCTACAAAACATCGATTATATGAGACAAAAATAAAATAAATGTAACAATAGGACATTTATTTAGAAAGATATTACTCTCGATTTGATTAAACATACAGATAGTCATGACAAGTTTATGTTCTGTTTTCATTTAATGGTCAACATGTTTTTTTCTCATCACAATGACGAAAAATAAGTTGATATTTATTAATAAACGTCTATTACACGGGTTTCATTTAAATTGTAAGAAGAAGCCATGGAAAAGAAATTGATGATTCTAGCTATAGTAACGATTACATCTAGCTATGTTAATTCTTGTTGTTTTCCTACTAGATTAGAAGCTATAGAGGGGATATCTATTGGACAAAATCACAACGGTACGACAAGTACAGTCCAGGTAAGCTTAATCATTGTTATCACTGGGTATGGGTCCATAAAAGTAGCTTAAATCTTGACCCCGCCACCTTTAAAAAAAAAAAATATTATTATTATTATTTTTTTATAAAAGTACATGTACCAAGTTAGTATCAATTATCCCTCTTTTCATTATTTTGCTATTGCTCTGATAGTGTAGAATACTTTTCCATTTTATTCCTGAACTGTATTTTTTTCAGTTTTATTATTTCATCTTTTAATGTAAAATAGTGATAGCGACATTTCACGTATGTATGAATAAGAAGAGTTTGAATATATCAAAGGGGCAATCGGAATCCGTATATCGAAGAAGAACAGACAACACGTTGGCCAAAAGAAAAAGGACAAAGGGACAAACAACGATCTACAAAACATACATATTGATTGATTGATGTTTAACGTCCAGCGAGCAATTTTTCAGCTATATTCAGGACGAGAATAATTTAAACGCCACGGGACTCGAAACAAGGAAATGTGATGGGTATGGACGGAGAATTTTGCCAGTGCAACAGGTCTCCTATGGACCACTCATCATGAGCATAATGCTCATAATGAGCTGTTACACTGGGTTCTTTAACGTGCGAAGAGGGTGGCAATCTCTCAACACAGGACCTCGGTTTTATTTACATCTCATTCGAAGGACGTATTGGTTGTCAATTTATACATCCCGCACAACCGACGGACGCCCCTTCAAGCCGAAGAAGCTCTCGGTCCCATTTCTATACCCCGGGGTTCCCGAGGGGTTTACCCCTTTTAGAGGAGTATATGCCTCTAGGACGGAGAAACCTGGTGCCTATTCTACCCCTGGCACACTCTCTGGGAGGGGGTCAAAACATACATATAAAACTAAAGATCGAGTAATACGAACCCCACTAAAAACCGGGGGTAAACCCAGGTGTTCGGAATGGTAGGCTGTTTGATGTTTGATTGTACTGAAAGATCCTGCTATGAGTATATCTTCATGTAGATCCCTACACTAGACACTCGCTTAGGCGAGGTGTACTCGATACAACATCATGCAATAAAGTTTGTCACTGACTTGTGGCAGGTCGGTGGTTTTCTCCTGGTACCCCGGTTTCTTCCAACAATAGAACTGACCACCACGATATAGCTGAAATATTGTTGAAAGTGGCGTGAAACACCATAACGCTAACCCCCAATAGGTATCTTAATATCAGATAATAATGCCCATATGGTATTCAGTATTGGATTATATTTATTAATGATCTGTTTTTGTGTTATATGATGTAGTTTTCATTCAAACCAGTTTATCGGAACTATGCTTGCGCTTTTAATGGGCATCGGTGGTCATCATGGTCGTGATCGTATGGTAGTTGAATTTGCAACTAACTGTGCAATCGGTGCATACCACCACTAACGTTATGAGTTCGAATCACGCTAAGGCGAGGTGTACTCGATACATCACATTGTGATAAAGCTTGCCAGTGACTTGCAACAGGTCGATAGTTTTCTCTGGGTACTCCGGTTTCCTCCACCAATAAAAAAGCTGACCGCCACGACATAACTGAAATATTGCTGAAAGTGGCGTAAAACATCATAACCTTTAACCTCATCCAATAGGTAACGTACTATCAGATACTAATGGCTATATGGTATTCAGTCTTGAAGTGTATTTATTGATAATCTTGTTTGTGTTATATGATGTAGTTTTCATATATATACAAATCAGTTTATGAGAACTATGGTTACGGTTCACTGGTCATCATTCTACCAGTCTCTATGACAAGAGATCGACATCTTCTATTGTTGCCAATATAAATTTTCCATATGTCGATAGTAACATACCAATCGCTTCCGCGTTCGAAGTTTATATTTCACAATAAAAATTAGAGAATACCGGAGAGACAATAAACAATGGACAACCCAAGGAAACTGGCCACATAGGGTACACAAGACGAAGACAAACAAAACAAAAACACAACGCAATATGTGTTGGACACCACTATGCCAAACAAACACAAATAACGTAAACAAGACATGCACCCTCCTACAAACAACTGGAGGTAAAGACAAACCGAACATCGTTTTAATTCGGAAATCGTAACGACATCACAACACAGAATCCACAGCGATGCTCCAGAGAACCCAGAATAATACCAAATGAAAGCCCATGTTCTGCTGAGTTCCGTGGTATATAACAGTGTCCCTTTCTATGTTTTATTTATAGTTCATACTCACTTTTCTTTCTGCGACTGATAAAAACAACCTAAAAAAACGTACACCCCTTGGTTTACAAAACAACCCGCCCTAATGTTTGCTTGCACACGTGTGTTAGAACAATAAAACCCTTGACTGCTTTGTTATTATAGTCAATTGTGTTATTGTCTCTGATTACGAGACTATTCGACTTCTTTCTGTAAGTTATTAGAAAATTAGATTCTTGATGAAGAGAACAATTAGTATATACATTAATATAACGTAGAAATAAATCTGACACGAATTGATATCCATGATAAGAAACAAAAATGTGACTATAATTGGATAAAAAATTGTTTTGTGTCTATTAAATAGTTGTGAGTGACATTTATATAACAGCATCCATAAACGTGTGCTATAAATGACGTTTTTGTTGACATTTTGTTACCGTATATTTTGATCTCATTTGTGATGAGTTGCAAAATTTCAAATACATAGAAGCAGTGCCGCCGGATTTACCATTATGATTATGTGTACTTAAGCATAGTGACCCGATGGCCAGGGGGACATCTTCCTGCCAAAAAAAAATATACGATGGATTTTTGCTTATGTGGTGCAATTTTAAGTTTGAAGGCGTTCTGTTTCGGAGCGATTCCAGACAAAATGATAGAGTTAATAGTCTACCGGATCTACCTCCTTCAGTGCCCAAGTAAGGGGGTTCATAATTTAACTAGCACAGGTCCTCATCTGTCCTAAATCCGGCACTGCATAGAAATATTCATTTTCGAAAAACTTGTCAGTACACTTTATAAAATGTCGTCAGTGCATGACCCTTCTATTAGAGTTTAGACATAAAAATGAAAATATTTGCTGTTGTGTTGTAATTACACTCTCATTAGTGGCCGCTGTAGTCGTGATCGTATAGTAGTTGGATTTACAGCTACCTGTGCGATCTGTTCCTATCACCACTAAAGTTGTGAGTTCGAACCCCGTTCATGACGAGGTGTATTTTGATACAAGATTATGTGATAAAGTTTGTCAATGACTTGCGACAGGTCTGTGGTTTTCTCCAGGTACTCCGGTTTCCCCCACCAATAAAACTGATCGCCACGATATAACTGAAATATTGTTGAAAGTGGCGTTAAACGCCATAAATCAATCAACCCTCTCATTACTCTAAATAATCTAATATTTGTGTAGTGAAAACATATCAAACAAAAGGGAACAGATAAATGCTAAAGAAAAAGGGGGAATGTAGGGTTATGGTGTTTTAACGCCACTTTCAACAATATTTCAATTATATTGTGGCGGTCAGTTGTATTGATGGTGATCACGTATAGACAGACGTGCACTTAGAAACCACCAACCTTCCGTAAGTTACTGACAAACTCTATCACATATACAACTCGCCACGAGTGGGATTCGAACTAACAATGTTAATGCTGATGGGCACTGATTGCATAGGTAGTTGTACATCAAACTACCCTACGATCACGACGGCCACTCCTAAATCATAAGAGATGAACGGGGAATGATGGAAGCCATAATTTGAATAAATGTTTCCATTACTTATCTGTGTCATATTCAGATAGAACCTCTATTAACGGTGACAAAACCCTCTTTTACCCAAACAAAATAAGAGTCGAAAGGAGAGTGGAGCAGGAACTACTTACCCTTCCGGAGCACTCGAGTTCACCCTCATGTATTGTCTGTCCTTCGGTTTACGGCTTCTGATTACCCCTTTGGCATCTTCAAGCTTTTCTTAACAAAGTATCATTGGAATGGCCCAATGGGCGATATAGGAAGCGTGTATAATGGAAAGTGTTAGAAAAAAGTTGCCTTATAACGGGCACTAATTACCATTCCGAACAAACACATAAGGCACATATTTGCTTCCCGTCCAAAGGGCGAGTTTCATGTTTAATTCGTCCTGCACATCTATTTGACCCCATCCCCTTATTATTTCGTAGGAGTTGTCTTTACTACAACATAGTCACTGTATCCTATTTTGCTTACCCTGTGGTACCCTGGGGGTAAAATTAATAGAAAAATGCCACACCATTTAAAAACAAAATCGTAGAAAAAGGCAAACTTGATACCCATTACGAACAAACACATGTCTGACCGAGCTCACATGTCTGACCGCGCTCACATGTCTGACCGAGCTCACATGTCTGACCGCGCTCACATGTCTGACCGCGCTCACATGTCTGACCGCGCTCACATGTCTGACCGAGCTCACATGTCTGACCGCGCTCACATGTCTGACCGCTCTCACATGTCTGACCGCGCTCACATTAGGTAATTTAATAAGACCAGGTGGGGTTAAATTGTTTCATGGGACCATGCCTCCCTTCTGAAGTGTTTTCCATGTGTAGGTAGCATGCCAAAACACACACACACACATATATATATATATGTAAGCTGTATTGTAACGTATGCTGAGTTATATAACATTGCACTTAAATATATTTAATCTTCGTAACACTTAAGTTGTCATGTGTAAAACATCAGTTCTATTAAATTTCATTTAAATATTTGACAGTAATAAAGTGAGTGAGTGAGTGAGTGATTGTTGTTTAACGCCAATTCAGCAATTTGTCAGCTATATCATGGCGAGAACAAGTTAATTTTTAAGGAGATGATGATGATGAGGTCCGCTGTGTACTAGACCAACACGAAGAGTTGGATTCTTATAGTGCTAGCTCACTGAAACAACAGTCCGCGGGTAGACATGTCGCTCCACTCGGATACATTATTTTGATTCCGAGCCGTCCAGTCTTTGTTCTTTCTCCTCAGTGCTGCGTGCTTGGCGGAGAAGCAACAAGTACCAATTTTATAGTCTTTGGTTTGACCCAATCGGGGCTCGAATCCACGATCTACTGCAACCGAGGCGAGCACGCTAACCATTACATCACCGATGCGGTTTGCCAGTAATAAAGCACTGGTGATTGGTTAAATTATGTTGATACGAATGCGTCCAAATGATAATATTCATTAGCAACAAATGATTATTTTACAGGCTTTATATAACATATCCTATGACATTTTGAGTAAAAAGGCATTTATTTCTGGACGTACAACGGTAGATGGAGTTGTATATAATGAGCTACTGTTACAAGACTATGCCGATGTAAGTCAACATTTTAATAATTACATACATATGACTCTATGAGCTACCTCTTGTAAGCTATTTATGAAAAGTGTAAATTGTTCCAAACCAGGTTATGAAAGTATAACCTGTTTAAAAATTGAAAATGTTCCTTATAATTTAATTTTTACAACAAAATTTCATGATTCCTCTGTTTTAATTACGATTATTTTATGGGACTACTTGAACTTGTCGTTGATGAATGTACACGTTGGCGACGTCACAATACCAACCTATAACTTATGTTGGTCTAGGCAGATAGGGCAACCAGATTGCTGTATTCACATCCAATTAAATTATTACTAATTTTGCAAATTTTGTGAAAAAAATCAACTGATAAAGAAAGATTCACAATCAATAGAACGGACAAAATTAAATTAACAAAGCAAATGAATAAACAGTAAATATCTCACAATCTCACAACACGAATTCTTTCGGCCCTTAAATTGCCTGGGGGGNGGGGGGGGGGGGGGGGGGGTTGGCGTCGTGGTCGTGATTAATGCTAGTTGACAACCACCTTGTGCTATCAGTGCATGCAACCACTAAAGTTGTGAGTTCGAATACCGCTCATGGCGAGGTGTATTCGGTACAACATTATGTGATAAAGTTTGTCAGTGACTTGCGGCAGGTCGGTGGTCTATTCCGGGTACTCTGGTTTCCTCCACCAATAAAACAGACAGCCAAGATTTAACTGAAATGTTGTTGAGGGTGGTGTTGTACACCATAGCCCTTAAAGACATTTGGCTGATGGTGTTTCATTACTAAGAGGAACCATTGGTTCAGTAGCTTCCTCGTTAATAATGAATTGGACATTTCATGCTCTTAATATGAAATAATTGTTTTCTCTTATAAACACAGGGCAAACAATATGTTGTTGTTGATGGTAAATGTACCGTGATACCATTCAAAGAAATAATGATGTCATGCATTCCGTGTAAGTATATGTTTAACTTTTAGAATAATTATAATAAAACATTATAATAAGAAAGTAGAAAGGACTGAAGTCAGCGATCTAATTAACATAATATTCACTATTCCTTAATATTAACCCGCCTCACTGAATTTAGAACTGCGTTGACTCCTATTTTACCTATTTTGTTCCAGTATTGTTATAAATGCTGTTATAGTTACAGCCGCAACCTTTGAAGCATAATGAAAGCGGGAGGTTTGGCGCCGTAAAATCTTATTGAACCCACCATTTCGTTGGAAATTCCTGTAACAAGTCAGGGTCATTACGATTTTCCCAGTTTTTCGGTTGTTGACTGATTTTGTCCGTTTATATACTTACGAGTTTTTACTTTCCCTTTAGAAGATTGTTCGGAGTTCGGTAATTTTGTTATTACCCTTATATTGATAAGATAGAATTGATTGTTCGGAGTTCGGTAATTTTGTTATTACCCTTATATTGATAAGATAGAATTGATTGTTCGGAGTTCGGTAATTTTGTTATTACCCTTATATTGATAAAATAAAATGAAAAACACAACAAAAATACTGCACTGTAGAAATAGTTCTATAATCCAATAGGAAAACCGCAGAAATAGACAAAATCGATACCCCTAACACACAAATACGTGACCCTCAACCTTCCTTGCTTGGAAGTGGCACTTTGATAATGAGGCGCGGAGTTGAGCTAGTCTTATGGCCCCAAACTTCCACTCTTTGTGAAATGATGCGGTCATACAAGTGTTTTCCAATTGTGAGTAAATTGATTGATTGTTGTGAACCTTCATGTGAACAGGGCCCGCGTGGCTCAGTGAGTTAGGTAGTTGGATTACCTAAGAACTCATACAAGGCTATCACCAATATGACGTAGGTTCGAGCCCGGCTTTGTAAATCACAAACAGGGTGCACTCGACTCGCAGCTGCAAGTGATAAAGTTTACCAGTTGCTTGCCCATGGTCGCTGGTTCTCTCCGGGTACTCCGGCTTCTTCCACTACTAAAACTGGTCGCCATGATATAGCTGAAATATTGCTGAAAGTAGCGTTAAACACAATAAATCAATCAATCCTTCATATGAACATATTTTCATCTATTTGTATGACGAACAGGAAACAAGTTACTAAGCGATAAAACAATTAAAAATACTGGCGTGGTAATGATTTTTGGGCGGGTGTTTTACTTCAATTGCCACGGACAAAGGGAGATAATCCATAGGGTCAAACAAGTTTGATTAAGAAATAAATCATGGAACCCAGAATGTGTTGGGAGTTTTAACATGGATTGGCGGATATTAGTATTTTAAAACTTACTAATATCCACCAATCCATGTTAAAACTCAAAACACATTCTGGCTTCCATGATTTATTTCGATTCTGGTATGTCTGAGAGAACAAAAACGGCAGTATACTTTGATTGGAAGACGGTATAATTTATATTTACGTTTGCGGAAAATGTCACAAACAATTTATACTGCCAATGGAAAAGTAAGTCACATTCACCTGCGCATGTGCGAATGAGATTAAATACCATCGATAAATCGCTCGTTTGTCTACAAAGTGAAAGAAGGAGGTCATGTTAGAATATACAATAGGCCACGAACGAACGATAACTCGTTTAGACCAAATGACGGTGATTAGACTACCTAATTAGTCACTGATCGTATGTTCCTAATAGCTAATGCATTGGCATGGAACCCATTCTAATACTACAACAATGTATTTATGAATTTATAGTCAGTAAAAATATTTAAATAAATTTAATGATAACAAAGCTCTCTAGTTTTAGAGAGCGTTCTTAGCTTAATTTAGCATATGTTGGTTTTCAACCTTGACATTCTACTCTCACGGTCATACAACTCTCGAGTATGCGTTTCGTACTCCAATCAGATATACTAGTATGTATTGGATACACTGTTCTGATTGGTTGTTTTATGATCGTAAAGTCTATGATTTTGTGGTTTTGTTTATGCTTGAGTTTATTGTAAATTTCTGACTTTTTATCAGGATCGTTACTCCATTTTTTTGTGAAATCTCAGAAAAACTACAAATCTTTACAAAGTATAATTTAATGTAAATGTCCAGCAATTTTCGCAATATGCAACAACGTTATAATTTTCATATTCTGTCCCAATATAAATGTTCTT
>MJUT01009414.1:444744-458986 GCA_002080005.1 Gigantidas platifrons | reverse complement strand
TTAACATGGATTGGCGGATATTAGTATTTTAAAATTTACTAATATCCGCCAATCCATGTTAAAACTCAAAACACATTCTGGCTTCCATGATTTATTTCGATTCTGATATGTCTAAGAGTACAAAAAACGGCAGTATACTTTGATTGGAAGACGGTATAATTTATATTTCCGTTTGCGGAAAATGTCACACACAATGTATACTGCCAATGGAAAAGTCAGTCACATTTACCTGCGCATGTGCGAATGAGATTAAATACCATCGATAAATCGCTCGTTTGTCTACAAAGTGAAAGAAGGAGGTTATGTTAGAATATACGATAGGCCACGAACGAACGATGACTCGTTTAGACCAAATGACGCTAATTAGACTACCTAATTAGTCACTGATCGTATGTTCCTAATAGCTAATGCAAATAATTGGCATGGAACCCATTCTAATACTACAACAATGTATTTATGAATTTATAGTCAGTAAAAATGTTTAAATAAATTTAATGATAACAAAACTCTCTAGTTTTAGAGAGCGTTCTTAGCTTAATTTAGCATATGTTGGCTTTCAACCTTGACATTCTACTCTCACGGTCATAAAACTCTCGAGTATGCGTTTCGTACTCCAATCAGATATACGTATTGGATACACTGTTCTGATGGGTTGTTTTATGATCGTAAAGTCTTTGATTTTGTGGTTTTGTTTATGCTTGAGTTTATTGTAAATTTCTGCCTTTTTATCAGGATCGTTACTCCATTTTTTTTGTGAAATCTCAGAAAAACTACAAATCTTTACAAAGTATAATATAATGTAAATGTCCAGCAATTTTCGCAATAGGCAACAAAGTTATAATTTTCATATTCTGTCCCAATATAAATGTACTTGAGTAAAATATATCTCAGGTGTTAATTCATTGCACTCTGAACTCTACAGCTGATGCCACCCTCGTGATGTCTACATATTATGGCTTCGACGCAAACAGGATTGATATTGACATGTACTCTTTCATCCATGACGGAGTCCAAATCACACTGTCCGTGACGAAGGAAGGATGTGTACCGGTAGCACAACACATGATGTCTAATGATGGCATCACTGACGCCAGTTTTGTTGGAATTACTTTAGGAATTAAAGATATTTCAATATTTAATGTACCAACTTATTGTCAAAATGTGACACCCGATACACAAGTGAGTAGTTTTTATATAAAAGGTGTTAGAAATAGTTAAAAATTAGAATCCATACACAATACAACACAATTATTTAGCTTTTTTTTTAAATATCCTGTTATAGTTTAGACATATTTTATTTAAATTTTTAGCAGGAATAACAAAAATGAATTTAGAATTGAGGAACTTAATTGATATTATGTGATAATACAGGATAAAACAGGATTGCATATCAATCAATTTGATCGTTAAATTAAGAAATAATTAATGGAAGCCATATATGTATATATTGTTTTTATCACGGGTAGGTCCTTTATGTCACGAAGTTTTACCCCGAGCGTCAGCGAGGGGTAAAAAGCTGACATAAAGGGCCTACCCGTGGTAAAAACAATATATACATATGGCTTCCATGAACTATTTCGATTCTAATATGTAAAAATTGGTAAAATATCGTTATAAATTGTCGATGACGTCATAAATTACAATGGGTGTAGGTATATATTATTTTTATCACGGGTTTGGACTCAAAGCGTTTGAAGGACGCCATATTAGAATTAAGAGTAACCTTATAAAAAGAAAGTTTAAACAGTGAGGGTTACATGCAAGAAGAGCTTGAATATACCAAAGGGGTAAAGGGGTAATCAGGAGCCGTAAATCGAAGAAGGACAGACAATACAATGGTCAAAAGAAAAATGACAAACAACGATCTACAAAACATTACACAGACAACTAAAGATCGAGTAACAAGAACCCCACTAAAAACTAGGGGTGAATCCACAAATATCAACAAAGCACACAAATATCTCTCACCTCAAACCTCAAAACGGTCGTCAAAATTAATAGGGAAAATAAATTGACTTGCAAGATGTAGACTATAATCTTATCCTGCAGTTTTTAACAAGAACTTTTTGGTAAAATTTGAAAACAAATTACTGATTTTTCACGTAAAAAAAAATAATTTTGCTGTGTATAACAAAATTATTAGACTTGGGGAAAACATAGTTCACCCACTAAAGGTTAATTAGTGGGATCCTAATGAAGTATAGCTAGATTTCTCAAAAGTAACAACATTGAAATCCATTGGTAGTCATAAAACTAAAATACCACAACGTCCTAACTGTTCCACAATCCAGTTCCAAAATAATTAAAATGTAGAAATAAGAAAAGTTTGAAGATACCAAATAAGTAATGAATGGCCAAAAGAAGGATAAGCAGTTCCTGCTCCACTAGTGGCTCCCGTTATGTTACTCTTGCTACAAACCAGGTGATAAGTAATAAACGAGGAAACGTTTGGATTATGATGACGACAAAGTAACAAAGCCACATGTCGTAGCATGAAGGTATAGCCGTATACTTATGTGATTAGCTTTTGTTGCCATATTTTAAAGGTATTGTTACATCATACATTCTCATTAATTTGTTACAGAGTCAGTCACAAGGAAACAAATCGGTGTCGAGTACTGTTATCTGGAGAGTTAATTAATGTTACTAATTACATTATGGTAAGTTATTTACAATTTATCGCAATCGTCAATGACTTTTTTATGTCTGGTATGATTATTGTGAAACCTCAATATACAGATCAAAGTTTTCCATAGATACAATGTATATGTTATTTGATATTCTAAGGAGAGTTTGAAGATACTAAAGAGGGTAACCAGAACCAGTAAATCGAAGAACAGACAACACAATGGCCTAAAGAAAAGGACAAAGGGACAAACAACGATCTACAAAACATACACATAAAACTAAAGATCGAGTAATACGAACCCCGCTAAAAACCGGGGATGAACTCGGGTGCTCCGGAAGGGTAGGCAGTTCCTGCTCCACTAATCAGGAATTTATCATTTATCTGATTCTTTTGATAAACACGTAGATATCTAATTAAGTGTGTGTTGCTCATTTTTATAGTTGCCTGTGTGTTTTTTTGTTTTTGTTTTTGTTTCTCTTCGTTCTTTGTATTGTGCACAATGTTGCCCGTGTCTCTCTCTGGATTGTCCATTCTTGATTGACCCTTCGGTTTTCTCTAACAATTAGTTACACACGATGCGTCTATATAATATAAACCGTCGATTTCATATGTTGGCCTTCACCGGTTTAAGCCCGTCACATTTTAGTACCGGTCTCAAACCATAACCTGGATCTCCAACGTCATTTGTCGTTGTCACCCCTTTTCCGTGTTCAGTGAGTAGATGTAATTGTTCGGGTTTTTTTATAAGCGGACATGTTTTTTTTATATAGGCGGACATGTTTTTTTTTTATATAGGCGGACATAGTTTTTTTTTACATAGGCGGACATGTTTCCCATCACTTTCTTTTCACAACCTTGAAATTTAATACGAGATTCGGTTGATAATTAAACTTTACCACATGAGAGGTTATTTCAATAGTACAATTGTGAACGTTCTTTTTATATGTACGTACTAACATTTTCTCTGCACTTACGAAGTATATCTCAGTTGACACAAAATTCCAGAGCTTGTGTTTCCTATTAAGATTTTCTTGTAATTGTGCTGCTAACAAGGTAGCTACTGAAACAAGAGATACTAGTGGTAAACTATTAGCCATCACTTAAAAAGGTTAAGACATCATTATGAATTCGTCTACTTCTACATACTAACGTTGGAACCTAAAAAATTGCCAGAGTCACGCTACGTCATGGATGACTGGAGTGATTTTCTCTTGAGTGAGTCGTCTAAGTCATGGTTGACAGAAATCATTCTCCAAATCTACTGTAGTCTAGTTTACTTTAGATACTCAAGTTTTCCTCCTCAATAAAACTGACCAGGACATAACTGAAAGTTTTTTTGAAAATGTGTAAAAACAATATTACCCATATAAGGAGAGTCGAATTGTTTTAATATGTCGTATTACAGGAAAACACAAGTATTTGTTCATGCTGTGATTGAGTTAATATTTGTATTTTTCAGGTTATGGACTATATGACAGTGACAACATTTCATGAAGTGTAGGAGTTCCTGCTGGTATTAACAAAGACACAGAGGATTGTTTGTGACTTATGCAATATTCATTATCTTTTTGTCAATACTTTTAATATTATGATTTTTAATAAAAAAAATGTTTGTATATATAAAGAATTCTTTGTTATCATTAACAATAAAATGAAAAAAAAATACACCACTGTTGGAACAGTTTTAAAGTCCAATGGAAAAATCGTAGAAAGATTGATTTAATGATTTGATTTCATTTATTGTGTTTAATGCCACTTTCAGCAATATTTCAGCTATATCATGTCGACCAGTTTTAGTGTTGGAAGAAGCCGGAGTACCCGGAGAGAACCATCGACCATGGGCAAGCAACTGGTAAACTTGATCACTTGTGGCTGCGAGTCGAATGCACCCATTTTTGTAATTTACAAAGCCGGGCATGAACCCACGCCGTATTGGTGATAGGCTTGGATGAGCAAGCAACTGGTAAACTGGATCACTTGTGGCTGCGAGTCGAATGCACCCTTTTTTGTAATTTACAAAGCCGGGCATGAACCCACGCCGTATTGGTGATAGGCTTGGATGAGTTGTAAGGTAAGCTAACTACCCAACTCATTGAGCCACCCGGGCCCTTCGTAAAAAGAGGCAAAATCGATACCACAAATGCACATCCTGGTTTGATACTAGCACTTCAAAATAAAAAGTGTCAGGGTTAAGCTAGTTTTATTGTCCCCTCTTAATGAAATGATGGGGTCATGTAAATGTGTATTTTTTTTGTATATTTATGGTGGTTAGTGTCCATTGTGTTTGTAGGAAAAGGAAAAAAGTACAAACAATGATCTACAAAACACTACTTAGAAATCTAAAGATTGAGCAACACAAGACCCACTAAAACCCGGGTGCTCTGAATGAGGTTGCAGTTGTTGCTTAATGCCAACTCAGCAATTTTTCAGGTATAACATGGCGAGAACAAGCTAAATTTCAAAGAAATGATGATGAGGTCCGCTTTGTACTTGACCAACACCCTTAGTTGGATTTTTATAGTGCTAGCTCACTGAAACAATATTCAGCGGATAGACATGCTGCTCCACTCAGACACATTATTCAGGTTCCGAGCCAACTAGTCTTTGCTTTTTGTCCTTAATACTGTGTGCTTAGCGGAGAAACAACAAATACCCTATTTTTGTCTTTGGTTTGAGACGATTAGGGCTCGAACCCACTCGAGGTGAGCACCCTAACTATTACACCACCGATGAACCCATGATCTACCACACTCGAGGTGAGCACCCTAACCATTACACCACCGATGAACCCATGATCTACCACACTCGAGGTGAGCACCCTAACCATTACACCACCGATGAACCCATGATCTACCACACTCGAGGTGAGCACCCTAACCATTACACCACTGATGAACCCATGATCTACCACACTCGAGGAGAGCACCCTAACCATTACACCACTGATGAACCCATGATCTACCACACTCGAGGTGAGCACCCTAACTATTACACCACCGATGAACCTATGATCTACCACACTCGAGGTGAGCACCCTAACCATTACACCGATGCAGGGTGCTCTGGAATGTATACCACATCAATGCAGCATAATAAGATTTTATATTTATTGTAAGTTTACAACAACTTATATGTATTACTTACCAGTATACAATCAATAAGAGCTAGTACAAGAATAATACTTCCTCTCAGTTTCTACACCCACACAAGTTATGTATATACAATCTACACAGTAGCTGAACCTAGATAAAGGAGACCCAGCTGTATTTTAATATGCAATTAAGGGTGCAACCTTAACCTACTTAACATTCCTAGGGTTTTGTGCTTTGAAAGTTTAGAGTGAAGACACACAGGAGTAACCAGAAGCTGTAAATAGGAGGATAGGTAATACAATGACCACAAGAAAAAGACCAGAAAACCAAACAATTGTCCACAATACACTAAGCAGACAACTACAAGCCGTAGTGATTTCAGGTGATCTGGAAAAGTAAAGCAGTTCTTGCATCAAATTTCTGGTTATACATGCAAGTCATAATCAGCGATGTCATGAACAAGGCAAAAACATTGTGACTACAATAAATGGAACATATGCATGGCCGGGGACATCCGTTACATTACCTAGCAGTCAACCATGTCATAATGGTATCCATAAAACTGCAGTAGCAATATGTGATTGTTCATATGGTAGTAAGAAAGCATGCAGAATTACAAGTGGAAACTTTTGTGATGGATATGTGTTGTCTATTATGGTGGATACAGGATGTGTAGTTATGGAAATACTGACCTAATCTTTGCTGTTCAAAGGAAAGCCATGGAATAAGTCAAGCCAGACTTGCCTCTAGTACTGTTTCTTGTAGTTAAGACAATAAAACAACTTTCAATATTTTTATTATTTTCTACAAAACAATTTTTTTTTACAAACTACTGGCAACAATAACTTATAATCCTACAAAACTCAAAATCAACAAGAGCAACGCAAAGCGTGGTGTATCCCCTTGCCTAAAAATCTGACCCAGTGACCTTGACCTATGACCTTGAAAATCAATAGGGTTCCAGATTCTCTTAAGGACTAAGTATGTACCAAGTTTGGTCAAAATCCATTGAAGGATGTTGATTCTAGAGTTTCCACAAGGATGTTACGTGGTAAAAAATTTGACCCGGTGACCTTGAAAATCAATAGGGTTCCAGATTCTCTTAAGGATTAAGTATGTACCAAGTTTCGTCAAAATCCATTGAAGGATGTTGATTCTAGGGTGTTCACAAGGATGTTACGGGGTAAAAATTTGACCTGGTGACCTTGACCTTTGACCTTGAAAATCAATAGGATTCCAGATTTTGCTAAGGACTAAGTATGTACAAAGTTTGGTCAAAATCCATTGAAGGATGTTGATTCTAGAGTGTCCACAAGGATGTTACGGAAGGACAGACGGACGGTAGCATTACTATATCCCTTCGCAACTTCGTTGGCGAGGGGATAACAAAATTGTCAATCCTTATACGGTTACTTTTGACAAAATTAACAAAATTATCAATTCTTACTTTAGACATACAGTGTATGAATTTGTAGGAATGTTTGTTGGTTTACAATTACAAAGACATACATTTAGCACCAAAATATAAATTATATAAATATATATGTATACTCTTTAAATAATATTAAGATGCATTGTATGCATTTTAGTATCCAATATTCATCATCTAGATAAACATTTTCATATGCAAATTAACTTATAAATAAAAATTATCTATATATTCATGAACAGTATCAGTGCAGTGTCTTAAAATAGATATTTTATGTGTATGAGGCTTAAACACTGGGATAAAAGTGAGATTTACTGAGCCTTTCCCCAGTTTTGGCTGAACACATACTACACTTTATAGTTTAAAACACTGCATTATACATTAATATTGTGTTTATTCTGCAGAAAAATCACATTAATCCATTGAGGTTTATATTTTAAATTAAAATTTGTAATTTACAAAATCTGGGTGCGAACCCAGCTGTATTGGTGATAGGCTTATATGAGTTGTTAGCTAATACAACTACCTAACTCATTGAGCCATCTGGCCCCAGAAATATATAGAGCAACCAGGTAGTGATAGTTGTGATAAATATGGCAATTTAGTCTGATTCAGATTTCATGTTAGAGAGTGATAGTACATGATAATTATGGTAATTTAGTTTGATATCATGTTAAATATATTTTCTCCACATGTACAATGACCTCATGACCAGTCTAGACTATTAATTTTGTTTGTCTCATCATTGATCAGTAATATTATTTCTCATTATAAAAACTCACACAGTTAGGTCTGTTAGATTCATCAAAACATTACACTACCCTACACAATAAACAATGTGTAAACAACATGTGACATCATTGTTTACTGTGTGACTTAAGGTTATATAGATTTTTATTACAATTTATATGAACAATTTACCACATAAATATTTTATCAGTATTACCAGAAAAAAGTCAAGTCTTGTTCGGTGCATAGTACTTGAAATTATCTGGAAATAGTGAAAATTTCACTATTCAAACTGGCCAAAATTTGCAAACATTTTTGCTGTCACTAAATTTTTGTTTTCTTCTAAAATCATAAAAACTTGCACCAAAAACCCGATTGTATTACAATTATTTCATCACAATTACTATACAGCATTTCATTTTGAAGGTGTCAAATTATAGGACATACAAAAATAAGGAATACATTTTCAGATTCAACTACAATGTATCACTTTGCGTCTAATTTTTGCGTTTTTATATAAACAAATTACATATGTAAAATTTGCACCAAGTATAAAAATCAAAATGGCACAGTACCTTTTGTTACAAATATAGAATAACAGCAGTTTTGAAGGTCGAGACAAACATTATCACCAGAATAGCAGCAAGTCTGATAGGACGACCTGTGGTATTAGTGATAATGTATGCAGAGACCCTCAAAAATGATATTATTGTACTTATCAGTAATGTCATAGTGTGTTTTTGACATCACACTGATTTTCAGTATCAGTTAATAAGTTTATTGATATTAACAATATCATTCAGCTGTGAGATCATAGGAAAAATGTCGTAATGACAGATAAATCTACATGTATGTATAACAAACAAACAACCAAACAGAATCAATAGCATACTGATTAACAAGCTGTACAGTCCACACCCGACAACAGTTTACATGATAATAGAAACAAAGAATTCTTAGAATTACACTATATTTCAAAAAGCAATGCAAATTTTGGGGCAAACATTAGCTTTAATACGATCATGATACTCTGATTAAAGCAGGGATAACACTGAACAGGGTCCCAGTAGCACAAAACCACTAAAATTTGACCTGGGCTCCTGATTATCTTCCAACGGTAGCCCATCTAGCTATTTAAATTCTGAATATTTCACGTGCAAAGTCAGTTGCTGGGTCCAAAAATATATTTGCCGTGATACTGCAATTTTTAACAGCCCACATTTAATCGTGTCATATAATGACCTATTTTTTAATGATACACTCAAAATTATGAAAAGAAAGTTTAAACCAGATCCTCAAATCATTGAACACAAAAAAATATGCTGACATGTGCTGATGCAAATCTAGTTTCTAGCTTGGGTCAGGCACAAAATGTGGCAGGGTTATATATATTAATGGAAACCTTACCATCCCATTCCCTGATAATAGTTTTCCAATTCTACTTAAACTGATATGACTAAATTCAATTATAGGATCAACATTGTTGAAATTTTTCTCTCTCGTATTTTATGACATGATTACCAACATTTCCTACAGGGCAAAAATTCTCCCAGTTATGAAAGATGTTTTATATGTTTATTTTTATGAGTTTTGTTTAAGGGTATTTATCATCAGTCAGCAATTTTACAACTATATCATCGAACTTATTGGAAGAGTAAAACTGTCAATAAATATATATATATCCTGTGAAAGTGCTTTTATTCACTGGTACCAATTTTCGTGGTTTCTACAAAATGCATTGATCCATGGGTTCTTGAATTCGTGGTTTCAAACATTACAGGCAACAATCAGTGGGAAAACTGTATTTTGTTTGATTTTAATTTTCGTGGCTTAAGTGGACCACGAAATCCACAAAAATTAGAGCCCCACGATTAATATTGATTTGACAGTATATTATATTGAATTGATTGTTGAAACCTCTAACACTGACAGCTAATTCAGCATCAGTCAGTTTTGTTGATACTGACAATATCAGTCGGTGAGATCAGAAGACAATATATGAAATCAGTTAAAAACTGAAAAAAAATCATCTCTGCATTTATCAAACTGAAACTAAAACTGATTCAAGGTCAGTAAAACTCTTGTCTCATTTTGAACACTGGAGTATTGATTTTAGAAATTTCACTTTGTTTTGACTGGAAGCTTTATACCAATGATTAAGCAAAGTTCGTTAATCATTTTACTTGCCAACCACAGTAAAAACATATTAAATGCAGATCTATACTTGAATCTTTTTGGGTGGAAAAATGTTGATAACACAACAACAACAATGATGTTGCTTTTGTCATTGAAGCAAAAAAAAAAAAAAAACAAACAAAATTTTCTTTATAAATGATGTAATATTTTATATAACTGGGTTAGGGTTATGGTGCTTAACGCCACTTTCAACAATATTTCAGTTATATCGTGGCAGTTATATACTTAAAAATTAAGTGAAATTATATGAAGTCAATTTATTCGTATTTAACATTATATCGGCATTCTTGAACTCCTTTACAATTACGTGGCTCAATGTTCACGTGTCTACTTTACACAACTTGTATTTTTCCTGGTTTTTATTCTACATAACTCAGTGTTTTACGACTTTCACTTTGTGCCGTTAAACTTGTACTTGCTGGTTAGACGGCGGTTTCTCATTTCTCCCCGAACCTTTCCTTGCACAACCTTCAAAGTCGTCGTGATATTCCCAATAGCCAGAAACATGTGGATAACGGCTAGGGCCAACACCTGCAAATATTATAAATCTAAAGTTTAGTATTTCTCCTGAACAACGCATTGGTTATCATCGTTTTCTAAACGTAATAGTAGATGAAAATCATTTCTTTTTTAATTGTCCCCTGAATTTGGCATTAAGAAATGAATTATTTGTTAGGTTAGGGCTATCATGGGGGTCAGTTTTATTGATGGAGGAAGCCAAAGAAAACCACAGACCTGCTGCAGGTCACTGACAAACTTTATCACATAATGTAGTATCCAGTAAACCTCGTCTGAGCGGGATTCAAACTCGCAATGAATTATTTGTAAAAACTGCACAAACTTGTCCAGAATTAATACATTTGGATAATCTAAATAATAGAGCAATGTTGTCATGCGAATAGCTTGTGCAGTTTGTTGTCTTTGTTAAAAAGTTTTGGTCACTGAGGAAAGTGGACCTGATCTCTCCATAACACTTTCATGTTTATGTATATTATATGGTGTCATGTTTATGTATATTATATGGTGTCATGTTTATGTATATTATATGGTGTCATGTTTATGTATATTATATGGTGTCATGTTTATGTATATTATATGGTGTCATGTTTATGTATATTATATGGTGTCATGTTTATGTATATTATATGGTGTCATGTTTATGTATATTATATGGTGTCATGTTTATGTATATTATATGGTGAAGTATTGATGTTTTTTTTGCTGTTGTTTTTTCTATAAATAATAATTTTCATAGTATGATATTTGTATTGTATTGTGCTGTATGCATTTAAACCCATTGGTGTAAAATTGTGCTTAATAAATAAATGATCTATTCCATGGATAATGTGATGTTTAATGCCAATTTCAGAAAATGTCTTTTAAATTGTGGCAGTACTGGTAAGTGTTATTAGAGGAGAAATCCACAATACCGTAAGAAAATCATCGAACTTTGGAAAGGGGTAAACTAGAACATGTTATATTGATATAATTAAAACCACTGTCAAGAAAAGTGTTCTACCATCAGTATCAAGCTGATTCATTCCCTATAGTAAATAAATGTCCTAATATTGAGGAATTCAAATGCAAAATAATCTGAAAATTATCACTGACATATCAGTATGAGAAAAATACATGAAGCCAACAATTCTGAATACTACTACTTATACCAAATACTGACCACCTTTAACAAGTTTAGGATTATGTCCAAGGTTGCACATGACAATTGAGAAAGGTTAAAACTACATACAGGTTTCATAAATTAGTCTAAGATAGAGAAAACAGCAGTGCTGAATGCTTCAACCAAGCAATTCATATCAATAGTCTGTGGCATTTGATTCCAGTTAATTATTGTATGAGGGAAAAACGATTCTTGTCTTTGTTGAGCTTAGCTTACAGGGAGAGATAATGAGAGACGAGAAATGCATGTTAATAATTGTCTAAAGGATAATTTAAGTCTGCCTTTTTTTTTTATAAATAAAAGGTACATTTTCGTTTGCTATTTTATACATCCTGACAAGTCGAGCATCTTTAATGCCTATCTTCAAGACTGCACAAGTTCAAGCGTAACATGTCAACAATGGACTGCCAGAGTTAAGAAATGTGATTATACACACATTCCCTCCCTCACTCACTTTTGTCACAGTATATACAGTAAAACCTTTCTAAACAGAACCCTGAATAAATTGGATTCCAATATAAACTAATCACCTGTCTATCAAGAAAACAAAAGTTGGTCCCAGGGAGGTTCAGATTAGGCAGGATTCACAGTATATAAATTGAGTGATTGTTGTGTAATGTCAAGTAAGAATTTTCAGCTGTTATATACCTAACAGCATTCTGTGTGGGGTCATGTCATGTAACCTGTCATTCAACTTTGACCCTCTGACAGTTCAATATATTGACCAATTAGACAACAGATCTTGGTGTATACTCTGTTTTTGATACCTAAAGATTTAGTAGGTTCAAAATATGGTTTGGATTGGCTTATGGTGTTTAACGCCACTTTCAACAATATTCAGTCGCAAGTCACTGAAAATTTTATCACATAATGTTGTATAAGAGTACACCTCGCCATGAACGGGGTTCAAACTCACAACTTTAGTGGTGAAAGGCACTGATTACACAGTTAGATGTAAATCCAACTACCATACAACCACGATCATGACGGCTCACGGAAAATATGAACCCTGATGTGACCCATTACAGTATGTTTTTAGATGTAAGTGCATTACTAAAGGAAAACAAAAGATACTACAAACATGTCATTTTAACCAGATTGGATAAAGAATACTTGCCTGCCAGTCGTTGGTGTCTGGTAAGAATGACAACTGGAATAAGACATATGCATTGTACATCTGGAAAAACTACAATAGAAATAAGATAAATCTACTCTACACTTCTGACTGTTTGGTTTATCATGTTTAAATGTCACTTTCAACAATATTTCAGTTATATCATGGCGGTCAGTTTTATTGGTGGAGGAAACCGGAGTATCTGGATAAAACCACCAACCCATTGCAAGCCACTGACAAACTTTATCACAAAATGTTGTATCGAGTACACCTCGCCATGAACGGGGTTCAAACTCACAACTTTAGTGGCGATAGGCATTGATTGCACAGGTAGTTGTAAATCCAACTTCCATACAACCATGACGGCCACTCAAAACTTTTGAGAAACTATAATAAAAATAAAATAGATCTCCTCTACACTTCTGGCCTTACCATCATAAAACTTTTGAACATGAGTTTGTACTTGTACTAAAAATACAGCCAATCAAAACTAGTTTGTACTTGTACTCAAAATACATCCAGTCAAAACTAGTTTGTACTGGTACTCAAAAACAGCCAATCAAAACAATGCATCAAATAAATATTTTGTTCTGTGTATGGAAATTGTACCTTAAAGTTTTATGACCGTAGAGCCTGTTTTCTGAATAAACTTTTAATTTTTTTACCATGAAGATAGTACTAGAATGGCACAAATCTATCAAAAATCATGTTTTTTTACATGTTCTATGCCAGGACATTTCTATCAGTTTTAACTTTTGAGAGAATTTATACATGTAGGTTTGTAGAAGTAGAGTGATGTCCAACACATATTTTGATGTATTTTTGTTTTGTATTTCTTTGTCTTGTGTACCCTATGTTGCCAGTTCCTCTGGATTGTCCTTTTTTGATTGCCCCTTCGGTATTTTCTGTCGTCTACTTAATGTAATCAGCTTAATTTTTGATCATGGCTAGTTTTCTTTTATGTTGTTATAGCCAATATTTATATTCAAAACGAAAATGAATTCATAGCATGTCTACCTTAAAACATGATAATAAAAAAGGTAATTATTCGTGTTATTACAACAGCAAAAACAGTAAACAAAATCACTTACGTAACCAATAAACAGTAAAAAAATTCACTTACGTAACCAATAAACAGGAATGGTAAGAGGAAAACTAAACCTTTAAACATCCACGACATAAATCCCTCTGTAAATAAATAACAAAAGGTAAAATTAACTACGATAAAAACAATTACAGTGAAACCTGTCTAAACAGAACTTTCTCCATTGTGTTTTCAGTGAAACCTGTCTAAACAGAACTTTCTCCATTGTGTTTTCAGTGAAACCTGTCTAAACAGAACTTCCTCCATTGTGTTTTCAGTGAAACCTGTCTA
>MJUT01009414.1:417634-444679 GCA_002080005.1 Gigantidas platifrons | reverse complement strand
TTGTACTTGTACTAAAAATACAGCCAATCAAAACTAGTTTGTACTTGTACTCAAAAACAGCCAATCAAAACACTGCATCAAATAAATATTTTGTTCTGATTGTGTATGGATATTGTACCTAGTTTTATGACCGTAGAGCCTGTTTTCTGAATAAACTTTTAATTTTTTTACCATGAAGATAGTACTGGAATGGCACAAATCTATCAAAAATCATGTTCTTTTACATGTTCTATGCCAGGACATTTCTATCAGTTTTACCTTTTGAGAGAATTTATACATGTAGGTTTGTAGAGGTAGAGTGATGTCCAACACATATTTTGATGTATTTTTGTTTTGTATTTCTTTGTCTTGTTGTCAGTTCCTCTGGATTGTCCTTTTTGTATTGCCCTTTCGGTATTTTCTATTGTTTATTCAATGTAATCAGTTGAATTCTTGATCATGGCTAATTTTCTTTTATGTTGTTATAGCCAATATCTACATTTATCGGTAATTTGTTACAGTTTCCTTTCGTCTTTACTATCCGATAAATTTAGTGATACAAGAAATTATCAGCTGTTGGTCATTTGTCATGTGAGGTCTAACGTGATGTCACTAAACCTTTCATTAAAAAAAAAAGGTCAATACACAACAAAAAAATCACAAAGCTTTGTTAAAATTGTGAAATTACCGATAAAAAAGTTATTAGTATTAAAAAAAAAAAAGTCAAAACACAACAAAAAAATCACAAAGCTGTGTTAAAATTGTGAAATTACCGATAAAAAAATGATTAGTATTTTTTTTCGCTCATCTGATATGGACCTGATAATCATTGTCTTGTGAAAAAAAATACTAATAATTAATATTTAAAAACGAAAATGAATTCATAGCATGTCTACCTTAAAACATGATAATAAAAAGGTCATTATTTGTGTTATTACAACAGCAAAAACAGTAAACCGTGTTAAACCAATAAAAGAACCGCCTAGCGCATGAATGCACGACGTATCCCCCTGCACTTGCATAATATTTAGTTTTATATATTTATAGAAAGCAGCCTTGCAGTCTTAATGTATAACATACTTACAAGCCACATGCAAAAAGTATTCAAATCTATCCATGTTTACTAAAGTTATCACGTAAACAAGACACAATTCTCAAAATTGTTGATTTTTCAACCAAAAACTAAGAATTTCCCCCAAAACCCTTGCTTCAAATATTTCCATGTTATGGCCCATCCAAGATAATGATAATTACAAGCCACATGCAAAAAATTATTAAAATCTATCCATGTTTACTCAAGTTATCACATAAACAAGACACAATTTTCAAAATTGTTGATTTTTCAACCAAAAACTAAGATTTTCCCCCATAACCCTTGTTTCAAATATTTCCATGTTAGAACCCATCCAAGATAATGATAATTACAAGCCACATGCAAAAAATTATTCAAATCTATCCATGTTTACTCAAGTTATCGCGTAAACAAGAAAGTGTGACGGACAGACAGCCGCTATCGCGGGGGGATAATAAAACAGTAAACAAAGTCACTTACGTAACCAATAAACAGGAATGGTAAGAGGAAAACTAAACCTTTAAACATCCACGACATAAATCCCTCTGTAAATAAATAACAAAAGGTCAAATTAACTACGATAAAAACAATTACAGTGAAACCTGTCTAAACTGAACCTCCTCCATTGTGTTTTCAGTGAAACCTGTCTAAACAGAACTTCCTCCATTGTGTTTTCAGTGAAACCTGTCTAAACAGAACTTCCTCCATTGTGTTTTCAGTGAAACCTGTCTAAGCTGAACCTCCTCCATTGTGTTTTCAGTGAAACCTGTCTAAACAGAACCTCCTCCATTGTGTTTTCAGTGAAACCTGTCTAAACAGAACTTCCTCCATTGTGTTTTCAGTGAAACATGTCTAAGCTGAACCTCCTTCATTGTGTTTTCAGTGAAACCTGTCTAAGCTGAACCTCCTTCATTGTGTTTTCAGTGAAACCTGTCTAAGCTGAACCTCCTCCATTGTGTTTTCAGTGAAACCTGTCTAAAAAGAACTTCCTCCATTGTGTTTTCAGTGAAACCTGTCTAAACAGAACTTCCTCCATTGTGTTTTCAGTGAAACCTGTCTAAACACAACTTCCTCCATTGTGTTTTCAGTGAAACCTGTCTAAGCTGAACTTCCTCCATTGTGTTTTCAGTGAAACCTGTCTAAGCTGAACTTCCTCCATTGTGTTTTCAGTGAAACCTGTCTAAGCTGAACCTCCTCCATTGTGTTTTCAGTGAAACCTGTCTAAAATGAACCTCCTCCATTGTGTTTTCAGTGAAACCTGTCTAAACTGAATCTCCTCCATTGTGTTTTCAGAATAGACATGTGTTCTGTTTTCAGGTTAAATGATTAGTAAAGATTTCTTACATTGGGGCTTTGTTTAAAGTTTGGTGTATACAGAATTCTGTTTTATTCTGGGCCCAGTTTAGACTGGTTTCACTATATATGTAATGAGACTTAGAACGTGGTGTAATGGTTAGGATGTTTATATTGAAGTAGATCGACGATTTGATTGAAGGTCGCATCAAACCAAGATGATAAAATTGGTAATTTCTGCATCTAAGAAGGCAGTATCAAGGAGTAGGACAAAGACAGGTTGGCTTGGTGTGAACTTTGATTGATTTGATTTTTGATGTTTAATGCCACTTTCAGCAATATTTCAGCTATATCATGGTGACCACCTTTAGTGGTGGAAGAAGCCGGAGTACCCGGAGAGAACCACTGACCATGGCCAAGCAACGGGTAAACTTTATCACTTGCGGCTGCGAGTCGAGTGCACCTTTTTTTGTAATTTACAAAGCCGGGGGTGAACCCATGCTACATTGGTGATAGGCTTGTTTGAGTTGTTAGGTAATCCAACTACCTAACTCATTGAGCCACCCGGGCCCTACTGGTTGGTTTGCAATCAGGATAATATGTCAAGAGTCCAGTGACATGTCTAACTCTGGACTGTTGTTTCAGTTGTTTCACTATGAAAAATCCAGTATTGGTAAGATTCCTTCACCAATATTTTGTTTTCTTATTGACAACCCAACATCTGGGGCACTATGAAAAATCCAGTACTGGTAAGATTCCTTCACCAATATTTTGTTTTCTTATTGACAACTCCACATCTGGAAAGTAAAATTCTATGAACCAAATAACATGAAACCAACAAATATGTCCAGATGTAGCATTTATTGACAAAAGTACAGAGCATCGATCAACCAAAAGGCAAGTTGTGTCTGTGATTCATTTCTATAACAATAGAAGATTATTACATATGCAATATTTTAATAACTTCTATAAAACTAACCAACTGTGACATCCATGTCATGTCTTTCTCCCAAAGCTCTCAATCTGTACAGGGAACCTTTCTGGTAGAAGAATTGAAACACATATAATAGACCTGAAACAAACAACAAATGTTTAGTTAAAGCCTTCTTCTTAGACGGCATGCAATAAATTGGATATCTACATGTTTATTCATGTTTTCATTGGCTACTGTTTGTCGACTCTGTCAATTAAAATTTTTACTTTACAATACTTATTATATAACAGATTCTAATTGACCTTTTATGCTTTACGTGGTTTCATGGTTTGATAGGTTAAGGGTTATGGTGTTTAATGTCACTTTCAAGAATATTTCAAATATATCATAGCATTCAATTTTATTGGTGGAGGAAACCACCGACCTGTCATAAGTCAGGTCGTAGTTTTGTGTTTCATGTGTGTTAAAAATCATAACTTCTAACCCTGAAAAGACATAAAACATAAAAGGTACATTAATAGAATACTGTTTACCGTCAAATCAGCAATTGACATGTCGTAACTAATAGGTCTACTTTGAACCAGCCAAAATACTAAATTCTTGAAATCCAACATGTGTAATTATTGTAATACAAATGTATGATCAAATAAAAATACAGTCTACCTAAGAAAAATGTTAATGAGCTAATGATTCAAATCTGAGGAGTACAAATAGCAAAAAAAAAGTCCAATGCATTTGCTATGCTCTGAAAGTGTTGATATAACGTCAAGTTTAACTATGACTTTAATGCACAAAATTCATCAACAATATTTCACATCATTTCATTTTCGTCTGTTTTAGAAAGTTTTCAAAGCTCAGTAAAACATTTTTTTCTTGTAATGTAATTAAATAGGAATCACAGTATTGTAAATGATGAGATATTAATTTCAATTGGGGATTAGATGTTGGCAAATATACCTTAAACCATACATGCTCCACATCACCATTAAAACTGCAATTTGCAACAGTCAAATCCCCAATTGACACTGGCAGATATTCATATTCAATATTGTTAGTGTTATTCCTTAATTAAATATACATACTTAAGTAGAAAGAGAAAAAGGCATACTGTTTCCTGAAGTACTGATAGGAGTATCCATCTGGCCTGAAAGTACATTGTAATATACCATAAAACCTGCTTTTAGTGACCACCTCTATTAAGCAACAACTTGTATTATGTGACCTTGATTTTAATTCACAGTGCATTTCATATTAATTAAACCTATTAATTATAACAATCATGGACAGACCATTTCTCTTATAAGGCACCTCTCATCAAAGAACACCCCTCTTGTTAAACCAGATTTCACAGACCATATCTCTTATAAGGCACCTCTCATCAAAGACCACCCCTCTTGTTAGGCCAGATTTCACAGACCATATCTCTTATAAGGCACCTCTCATCAAAGACCACCCCTCTTGTTAGACCAGATTTCACAGACCATATCTCTTATAAGGCACCTCTCATTAAAGACCACCCCTCTTGTTAGACCAGATTTCACAGACCATATCTCTTATAAGGCACCTCTCATCAAAGACCACCCCCTCTTGTTAGACCAGATTTTACAGATAATTTCTCTTATAAGGCACCTCTCATCAAAGACACCCCTCTTGTTAGGCCAGATTTCACAGACCACTTCTCTTATAAGGCACCTCTCATCAAAGACCACCCCTCTTTTGGACCAGATTTCAAATGCAATAAAAGGCTGTTGGCCACTGGTCCCCCGACGCCAAGGTTATATCGTAAGATTAAATTTTGAAACTACTGTAAACTAGAGGGTCAGGTGAGCCTGTATCACTCATAATTCTGAAAGGGGACCACCCAAGGACCATTTTGAAGTAAAAAAAGGGGAGTCACTCTGGTTAGATTTGTCGAAAAATGATCACTATCGAACTTGACCTAGATATTCATGAGATACACTTACATACCAAACCTAGTTTCAATCTGATAATTTGTTCCCAAGTTATCATCTGGAAACCAAATATTTAGCAATTTTGAGGTATAAAAAGGGGCACAACTCTAGTAAAAATAGTCGAAAAATTGTCTTTATCGAACTTGACCTAGATATTCATAAGATACACTTACATACCAAACCTAGCTTCAATCTGACTTTTCATTCACAAGTTATCATCTGGAAACCAAAAAGCACACGGACGGACGGACGACACCCATTTCTATAGTCCCCTTCGACGAAGCGTCGGGGGACAATAAGAGGGCACCAGAGTTACTAACTTAACATGACAAGCATGAGGGATAGAAAAAAAAATAAAAGTTCTTTCAATTGTTGTTCTTCATCTTACAGCCACACCAGTGTTTCCCAAAAGTAAATTGAAGTTGATTGGACTACAAATTACTGGACTCACCATGAAGTTTACAGAACATTCACTTCACATATTCCACAGATTCATACTGATCATTAGGTCCAGTAATGAATAACCTTTTACTGGACCAAACCAATTTTTACTGGATATTGCCACATGTCCGACAGACCTTTGGAATGACTGTCACACTTATCTTATACATGTATAATAATTCACAAAAAAAGTGAGTAAGGAAATGATTGGCTTGTTTCAAGATATTATTAATCTTACCAGATTAGAGTTATACCAGCACAAACAGTAGAAATAAAATGATGTGTAATCCACCAGCCTTTGATCCTGAAATAATACATATATATATATAGGACTTCAATTATTATCATATTCATAGAAAAACATGATCAAATTCAAGATTATAAGTAATGAGTAATCCATCAGTCTTTGATCCTGAAATATTACATACGACTTAAATCTTATCATACTCATAAAAAAAGTCGCTGTGGTCATGGTTGTATGGTAGTTGGATTTGCAACTACCTGTGTAATCAGTGCCTATCAACAACAATGCTGTCAGCTCGAATCCCGTTGAATACAACATTATGTGATTGAGGTTTTTCAGTGATTTGTGGCTGGTCAGTGTTTTTCTCTGGTTTCCTCCACCAATAAAACTGACTGCCACGATACAACTGAAATATTGTTGAAAGTGGTGTTAAACACCACGAACCTAACCCTAGTAAAACATGATCATATTCAAGATTATAGGCGAGTATAAATGTATTCCTGTTCTCATAGCAATATAACATCGAAAGAAAAGCCTGAGATCTGAAATACGATGTGAAGTCCATTCCTCACAAAATGTATTATGTTTATCAAGGATTTCATAAGGTGATGACAGTGAAGTCATAATTTTGTGATAAAATCTAACGATAATATGTTTCTATCATGTGGGTCATTATATAATAGATATTACAGCGTGTAAAGATAAAACACAAAATTACCAAATCATTGATAAAGTTAAACAATTTATAAATACCAACCTAGATCCATTAATTCTAAGAATGTTCTCACGAATAGTCAATGTACAGTAATACCAGACTAACAGAAAATGTAGAACAGCATCCATCCATCTGAAAAACAAAGTACAGGAGAATAATACCAGACTAACAGAAAATGTAGAACAGAATCCATCCATCTGAAAAACAAAGTACAGGAGAATAATACCAGACTAACAGAAAATGTAGAACAGCATCCATCCATCTGAAAAACAAAGTACAGGAGAATAATACCAGACTAACAGAAAATGTAGAACAGCATCCATCCATCTGAAAAAAGAGTAAGTATTAATAAACACCAAATGAGTAATTTTGTAGCTATATCATGGTGAGACAAAATTGCATATTGATGAGATGATGATAAAGATGATGTTCGCTTTGTACTAGACAAACATGCCGAGTTGGAATTTTATAGTGCTAGCTCAATGAAACAACAGACTGTGGTTAGACATGTTGCTTCATTTGGACACATTATCCTGATTTCAAGCCAATCATTCTTTAATCTGTTTTTTCTCCTTAATGCTGCAAGCAAAGAAGCAACACATACCAATTTGAAATGACCTACCGTATAGTGGGTAAATTACGCGGGTTGCAATTTTCGCGATGTCGATGTAAAAGAGGGGTATTTAATTTAAGCGAGCATCAAATTTCGCGGTATCGTGTTCCGGGAAAAAATAATATAATTGTAATTATTGTATCAATGTTGTGTAAATAACATTCACCTTCTGCAAAACAAAACAAAACTGACAGGAAATACGATATTGATTATAAAATTATTGGTTTCGGGAGCACCTTTAAATTTAAATTATTTACATGTAGTTTGAAACACAAACTTTATAGACAGAATGTATACATCATGTACTAAAATGTAATTTAAAATCCAATCTGGTAGATATACATGTACAAAATGTGTTTAATTAGTATGTTTGTTATTTACGACATGCAATTATAATTATGACATGTTTTTATAGTGATAAACATACCGATATTGATCTTTTGATCTATTGATTGTTATGGCAATTACAGGTGTAATGAAATTGATAGGAAATATTTGTAACTGTTTACACATAGATGTGAGATTAGGAAATAATCAAATAAATATGTATTAATATGCTTTATGCATAAGGCCTATATGACATAACCGTGAGACTGTGTGCATACCGCTATATACCATATATACAATTATTATATATACTGCTGTGTTGATCGTTCTTTGATCTGTTGAATGTTATGATAACTATAGATGTAATGAATTTTATAGGATAAATATAGGGAGTTCAATCTTACTGAAAACGGACTTCAAATTTAACGAGTTTTAATTTTAGGGTTTCGATCGTACACGCTAATAAAGCGAAAATTGGAGTCCCGCGAAAAAAAACCCGCTATACGGTATTTGATCTGTGTCATTCTGTAAACATGATTAGATTCATAAAATCATAGAAAATTTCAGAGGTGACATTGTTTGTTTTGTTGATATTGGTGGAATTGTTGATCATCACTCTAAACTAAAAGTTTTTCATATTTAACATGCCACCAGTATTGAACTCTGGACAATTCATATTGCATATAGCATGTATCGTGTAAATGTAAAAAAAAAAAAACCAATATACTATGGTAACTTTATACATTTATTTTTATATGACAAATTTTTACAGATTTTTTTTTAAAGTTTTGTAAGACATTGTAAGCAGTGATTTATCTAAGGGAGTAACAATTTTGTCAAGACGACAGGAAAAATTAAAAAAAGAAGAATCATGAAGAATATGAGCCTTTTGTACACCAACATCTGAACAATTTTGCAATACAATAAAACATTTTGTCCTAAAAGTCAGGAGAGCTAACAGAGGGAAATAAAATGAGAAAGTTTCAAACTTCAAAATGGTGACTTAGGAATATAGGGTGACACCACTTATCTAGTTGTGAGTGGAACTCCGTTCATGGCAAGGTGTACTCGATATAACACTAAGTGATAAAGTTTGTCAGTTACTTGCGACAGGTCAGTGGTTTTGTCTGGGTACTCAGCTTCCTCCATCAATAAAACTGACTGCGATGATATAATTGATTTTGATTTTTGGTGTTTTAACGCCACTTTCAATAATATTTCATCTATATCATGGCGACCCGTTTTAGTGGTGGAGGAAGCCGGAGTACCCGGAGAGAACCAATGACCATGGGCAAGCAACTGGTCAACTTTATCACTTGCGGCTGCGAGTTGAGTGCACCCTTTTTTGTAATTTACAAAGCCGGGCGCAAACAACCTAACTCATTGAGCCACCCGGGCCCCTGATATAATTGAAATATTGTTGAAAGTGGCATTAAACACCATAAACCTAAACCAAACCTTATCTAGTTAATATTCAATTACTGTATCTAAATACAGTTGAAGTAGAATGGCCACACTGCTCACCACGATTAATTCTAAAATTGACACAATTAAGATAAACCAGGTCTATATTTAACTCAATATTATGTACATGTATCTAGGTATACTATATATAACTTACCTGTAACCAGGATTGAACAACAGAAGGAAGGAAAGTGTCAACGTTATGTAACTGACTGTCACCTTGAATTTTTCATATTCATGTTTGTAAGTGTATCTGAAAAATAATTAAAAAAATAATCATATCTTATACATTTTTATCCTGCCATGGTTCTATTTCAGCAGTCAAATTGAACTGACTGGTTAAATTTTTGCGCTACACAGTGACTGACCTAAATATACCTTTTTCTGGTACGTGATTCATGTAGAGTGAAGGCAAGAAACGGTAACAGTAAAAGCAAGAATATGGTAGAACACTCCATTGAAAACAATTAGAACAATGTTGCTTTTTTCAGACAAAGCATATACACAAAAACTATAAAATTTAATTTACACTTGCTGTGAAAAAGGACAGTAAAGCTTCAAATTATTTTATATTTTCAGACAATGTACATACAATTAAACCTGTATTAAGAGGTCACCCTTGGGACAAAGAAAAAAGTGGCCTTATAGGACAGGTGACCTCTTAAAGGAGGTTCAATTCATTTTAAATGTTCTACGACAAAACAAAAAAAGATGACCTTTTAATACAGGTGACTGCTTAATAGAGGTGACCGCATGGATAGGTTTGACTGTATATTGCATGCTAGTGGAATGGGTGGCTAAGTGATTAAGGTGGTTGACTTTGACCACTGATGTATGTTCTCTCCTTAATACCCACGAGGTGTTTAAGATTCCTAGACACTTACCAATCGTAAGAGGTTTAACCCATCATTTCGTTATACACTTACCCATGGTAAGCAGTTTAACCCATCATTTCGTCATACACTTACCCATGGTAAGCAGTTTAACCCGTCGGTTTGTTATAACAGTGTCAGGGTTTTCCTCCTCTATAAAGTTTACTAGTAACAATATAGCTGAAAACATGCTACAAGTGGAGACAAACACTAAGAACCAATACATCTTATCTATATTTTACTTTATCGGTAGTTTATATATATGTCCTTTGATCTCATCAAACACATTACAACATTACTGATAAAAACAATAACATCAGTTCTGACTATCTCGACTCGCTGTGATTCTAGCTGATTCATTTTTCAGCCTTTTTTGGGAAAACGAAAAAAGTGGTCTGTGAAGACAAGTTACCTCTTAAAAGACGTTCAATTCATATGAAATTTTATATGACAGTACAAGAAACAGGTGACCTTTTAATACAGGTGACTGCTTAATACAGGTGAACACATGGGGAGGTTTGACTGTAGTTTGTAAGAACAACTTACTTGTCAGCCTTGTTCAGGAGTGATACGCTCACCTGACCCAGTATTATACTCAGATAAATTCTGAAAAAGACAAGAACAATATAGACAAGGTAAGTATAACAGTGAATTGTTACAGTAATATTACAAACATAGAGGATTCTATTGTAATGGCATCAGTGGTGTAATGGCTACCGTGCTCACCTTGAGTGCAATAGATCATTGGTTCGAGTCCCGGTCAGGTCAAACCAAAGGATATATAACTGGTATACCACACCGTATTTGTTCCTTCTCTGCTAAACACCCAGTATTAAGGAGAAAGAGCAGAGACTGGTTGGCTAGGAATCAGGATAATGTATCAGAGTGGAGCGACATGTCTATCCGCAGACTGTTGTTTCAGTGAGCTAGGACTATAAAAATCAAAACAAGTGTTGGTCTACTCTAGTACAAAGGGACCTCATCACGTCATTGAAAATTAACTTGTTCTCACCATAATTGATATAGCTGAAAAATTGCTGAGTTGGTATTAAACAACAATCACTCATTCATTCTATTGTAGATCTCGCTTCATTTGGACACCAAAAAAAAAAGCCTTTTGGAGCCCTAACAGAAAAACAAAATATCTTAGGCTCAAGTATGATATTCAGACCTTTATACACTTTTTAAATCACTGGTACAACTGAAATAATTATAGGGTTAGGATTATGGTGTTTAATGCCACTTTTAACAAGATTTCAGCTATATCGTGGGGGTCAGTTTTATTGGTGAAGGAAACAAGAGTACTCGGAGAAACCACTGACCTGCCACAAGTCACTGACATTTTCACATAATGCTGTATCTAGTACACCGTGGCTGAGTGGGAAATAATTTTTATTGAAGTTATTTTTGACAAATAATACATGTCTATTCACCTCCTTTGTAATTCTATTTAAAATGTCATGAATGTTTGTGCAAACTTTTCAAGTCAAAATGTGAATGAGTTATTGCTGTTAAATGCCAATTCAGCAAATTTTCAGCTATATCATGGCGAGAACGAGTCAACTTTCAATGAGATGATGATGAGGGCCGCATGGTACTAGACCAACATGCTGAGTTGGATTTTAATAGTGCTAGCTCACTGAAACAACAGTGCGTGGGTAGACATGTCGCTCCACTCAGGACATATAATTCTGATTCCGAGCCAACCCGTGTTTGCTCTTTCTCCTTAATGTTGCATGCTTAGCGGAGAAGCAACAAATACCAATTTCATAGTCGTTGATTTGACCCGACCGGGGCTCGAACCCATGATCTACCTACTCGGGGCAAGCAAGCTACATTATGCATCGCTCAAGCCAAAACATTTAACATCTCCTTCAAAATGCTCTGATCATAAATCTCAAGGAATATGTTCAAATATTGAACAGGTTATACTTGTATAACCTGGTATTGAACAGTTTATCCTTTTTCATAAACTGCTTCACGGTTTATTAGGCATAAACTGTCCAGCTGGCTATATATTGTATTAACCTGTTCAAAAATTGAACATATACCTTAATTAGTTTATTTATTAGTAGTAAGCAATTGTGTTCTAAATAATTTCTAAACTATTTAATTCAAAGGTAAAATCTTATATCCTAATCAATACCATACTCCTTATATTTCACAAACACAATACATTATTGTATATTACTATAATTTTGTTAGACAAATCAAATTTCCATATCAACAAGCACAAAACTATCTGATTCAAATATAATCCTCAATAAACAATGACTGTTTCATGTCTACACAATTACTGTACAAATTTTAGAAAACATAAGACATTTTACATCCTATAATTACCTAGTAGTCTATTAACTATGAACATTCATTGACCCTGCTATTGTACTGCCCTTGTGGTCAACATATTCTATCTTCCTAGCTAATAGTCAATTAACTATGAACATTCATTGACCCTGCTATTGTACTGTCAACATATTCTACCTTCCTATGTTAGCTAGTAGTCAGTTAACTACGAACATTCATTGACCCTGCTATTGTACTGTCAACACATTCTACCTTCCTATGTTAGCTAGTAGTCAGTTAACTACGAACATTCATTGACCCTGCTATTGTACTGTCAACATATTCTACCTTCCTATGTTAGCTAGTAGCTCCAGTTAACTACGAACATTCATTGACCCTGCTATTGTACTGTCCTTGTGGCCAACACATTCTACCTTCCTATGTTAGCTAGTAGCTCCAGTTAACTACGAACATTCATTGACCCTGCTATTGTACTGTCCTTGTGGCCAACATATTCTACCTTCCTATACAATGTATATAGTTAGTCAGTTGTCAGTTAACTAAGAGTATTCACTACCCTGATATTGTACTGTCCATGTTAATGTTGTTATTCATTGACCCTGATATTGTACTGTCCATGTTTATGTTGTTATTCATTGACCCTGATATTGTACTGTCCATGTTTATGTTGTTATTCATTGACACTGCTATTGTACTGTTCATGTTTATGTTGTCATTCATTGACACTGCTATTGTACTGTTCATGTTTATGTTGTTATTCATTGGCACTGCTATTGTACTGTTCATGTTTATGTTGTCATTCATTGACACTGTTATTGTACTGTCTATGTTTATGTTGTTATTCATTGACACTGCTATTGTACTGTTCATGTTTATGTTGTCATTCATTGACACTGATATTGTACTGTCCATGTTTATGTTGTTATTCATTGACTCTGATATTGTACTGTTCATGTTTATGTTGTTATTCATTGACCCTGATATTGTACTGTCCTTGTTTATGTTGTTATTCATTGACCCTGATATTGCACTGTCCATGTTGTTATTCATTGACCCTGATATTGTACTGTCCATGTTTATGTTGTTATTCAATGACCCTGATATTGTACTGTCCAGGCTCATGTCGTCATTCATTGACCCTGCTATTGTACTGTCCATGCATTGTTGTTGGAGAACCAATTATCAAGAGGATTTCATTAACTGGTTTAACTCTGCCATATGTTTGTGCCTGTCTCAAACCAAGACCTGGATTATCAATACCATATGTCATGTGCTCAATTCTTTGATGTGAGAGGTCTTTGTTCGTTTTGTTGATATAATGGAATTGTTGACCATCTCTGTTTAAACTAACTCTTAATAATTCAATTTGATGTGAATACTGCAATCTGATTGGCTGATCTGCCTGGAGCAACATTGGTTATACTTGATAACCTGGGTTGGTATTATGACGTCGCAAACATATTCATTTGCCAACGACAAATTCAAATAGTCTCATGAAATAATCGTAATTAAAATCGTGGAATTATTCAATTTTGTCATAAAAATTAAATTAAGGAATATGTTAAATTTTTTAACTTGTACTTGTATAACCTGGTTTCGAAGAGTTTATGCTTTTCATAAACTGCTTTGCGCAAACTGCTCCAAAAAATTGAACATATTCCTAAAATAATTAAAACCCATAAACTCATATTACAGGTAAAAGGCAAAATATATTTAGGTTAAAAATATATCAAAAATCCACACAAGTGATTTAAATTTCTAATTCATCTAAAAACAAAAGGTTAAAATGTTTGTCATTTACTGAAATTTACATTCCTTATGTTAATGTTAACACAAGGGCAATGCAAAGCGTGGCGTATCCCCTCGCCTAAAAATTTGAACCGGTGACCTTGACCTCTGACCTTGAAAATCTATAGGGTTCCAGATTTTTGAAGGACTAAGTATGTACCAAATTTGGTCAAAATCCATTGAAGGATGTTGATTCTAGAGTGTTCGCAAGGATGATACGGAAGGACGGAGGGACGATAGCGTTACTATATCCCTTCACAACTAAAAATCGTTGGTGAGGGGATAATAAATTGTCAGCCAAGGATAGCCCATAAAAGCCTTTCAGCTTATTTCCAATGGGGTCCTTTGCAAATAATAGCTTAAGTTTGTATTTACTTTTTAAGGTCAATCATCAAACAGTGGGAACGTGGGATTATTTAACTATCAAGAGACTGAAGAGTGGGTAAATAAATCATTTAAAATAATTTCTATTTATATGAAATGACATTTCCTTCTAATTCCTTACTGGTATATTTCCAGTGACATTTAAGTTCTATCTTTAACATTTGTAGATCAGTGATGGATTTGATCAAATCAGATAGTAAGTTCCAGTCCTGAATTACATGGTAATAAATTGATGCCTTTAATTTTAGTCGTTACATTACATATAGTTAAAACGACTTAAAATCTTACCCATTTTTATGAGGTAGAACATCTTCCATATCTCTGAGAGAATTTTTATGATCAAGCATTTTCTGATTCAGTTCTTTTTCTGTAGCTTTTATTTGTGGATCATCTGAGTTCCCAGTCCTACTGAAAATAAAAGTAAAATAGTAATGGTTGACAATATAACCCACTACTCAATAACCACAAACATACAAGCAATCCACAAATAATACTACCTCCTAAACAGCTCATAAATAGAAAGGACTCCTCTTACATACAACCTCTAAAATAATACTACCTCCTAAACAGCTCATAAATAGAAAGGACTCCTCTTACATACAACCTCTAAAATAATGCTACCTCCTAAACAGTTCATCAATTGAAAGGCCTCCTCTTACATACAACCTCTAAAATAATGCTACCTCCTAAACAGTTCATCAATTGAAAGGCCTCCTTGTACAATGTACATACCTCTAAAATAATGCTACCTCCTAAACAGCTCATCAACAGAAAGGCCTCTTCTTACATACAACCTCTAAAATAATGCTACCTCATAAACAGCTCATCAACAGAAAGGCCAGTCCCAACCTTGTAGGTACAACCTCTAAAATAATACTACCTCATAAACAGCTCATCAATAGAAATGCCACCTTGTAAGTACCTCTAAAATAATGCTACCTCATAAACAGCTCATCAATTGAAAGACCTCCTTGTACATACAACCTCTAAAATACTACTACCTCCTAAACAGCTCATCAATTGAAAGTCCAGTCCCCACCTTGTACAAAAATGTAGGTACAACCTCTAAAATAATACTACATTGTACCTCATAAACAACTCATCAATAGAAATACATCTACACAGCTCAACTATACAAAGGCCACATTTTATGTAATATAACGTCTAAAATAATACAAATTCCAAATCATCTCAAGGATAAAATAGTCACCATATATAGGCACAACCTCTAAAATAATTACAAGAAATTGCTTGAGTGATTGGTCTATACAAAATAAATGGTTATCATTTTAAGACAAACAATGTAAGTGATAATATGAAAAATATTTATCTATATCTATAGTGTTGATATTGATTGTAGGTGGTACTATAGTGTACTATTAAGGAAGATAAACAAGTATTATTTTTATCACTGTTGTATTTTTTTGACGGGTCACAGTGATTCACTTGACACTGACATGAAGTTAGAACAAAATTGTAGTTAAAAATACAATATGAGCTGTGCGAACATATACATTTTTGTAATAAACAACAGAATTCTGAATATACTGACAACAATTTAATAAACTTCCTTTATTCTCAGTCCTCAAGACGAGTCTTAGTTCTCCCGCCCAAGGCCAGCAAAACTTTGCTCGAACCAGTAAATTTTTCAGTTCTTATTTAAAACTGTATAAAAATAAATTCAAGAATTTGATTCGGACCAGTAAAATCAAATTTTCATTTCAAGGACTGCATTCTGTCCTCATTAACAGTGTACATGTCTTCCCTGGGAAATTTGCTGACAACAATTTAATTTTTTCTGTCCAAAGTCTTTTTCAATTGGAATTTTAAGACAAGTTTCAACATATCAAAGGGTTAATTTAAAGGACAGAATAATGGCTATATTCATTCATTCTGTCCTCTGTGTTTTCCATTGAGGAATTCTCTGACAACAATTTAACTAATAGTATTCATTCTGTTCTTTTTTTATTAGCAACAAATCTATATTACCAATTAAAATATACAACTGTATCATACCAATTAATAAACACAAATTTATTAAACTAATTAATAAACACAAATTTATTTTACTAATTAATAAACACAAATTTACATTACTAATTAATAAACACAAATTTATATTACTAATTAATAAACACAAATTTATCTTACAAATTAATAAACACAAATTTATATTACTAATTAATAAACACAAATTTATATTACTAATTAATAAACACAAATTTATTAAACTAAATAATAAACACAAACTTATCTTACCAATTAATAACCACAAATTTATTTTACTAATTAATAATAAACACAAATTTATATTATTAATTAAATACAAATTTATATGACTAATTAATACATACAAATTTATCTTATCAATAAATACAAATTTATCTTACTAATTAATAAACATAAACCTATCTTACTGATTAATAAATACAAATTTATCTTACTAATTAATAAATATAAATTTATCTTACTAATTAATAAATACAAATTTATCTTAGTAATTAATCAATACAAATTTGTCTTACTAATTAATAAACACAAATTTATCCTACTAATTAATAAACATAAATTTATCTTACTAATTGATAAACACAAAGGACTGGGGGCTATAAGGGCCTTATGTGGCCCCATATTTAATTAATTTAAACAAATACTTGATCAAAAGTAGATGTGTTCTATTTTATAGACGATATCATACTTTTGATGTTAAAACTTGTTTCCAACAAAATCGGTTCGTTTTTGACATCATGAATGTCATTTATCTACTGTATTTCGTTGAATTTTTCCGATCTTTCGACGGTTTTTGAAGAAATTAAACACCTGCACAGTCATGCACCAAAAAATATTTTAACAGATTATTAAAATTAATAAAACACAAATACTGTTAAAGTATTTTTTTGGTGCACGACTGCGCAGGTGTTAAATTTCTTAAAAAACGACGGAAAAATGTTCAAATATTACAAGCGCTTCTATGACGTTTCGAGGTTTGAGAAGCACGCTATTTCCTATCTTTACCGTAAAAAGCAATGGTATGTCGGCATGTAACCAATTACATGTAACATAAGATAAATATGCAATAAACACAACTTAATCCTAAATATTTTTTTCGTATGCCCCCAACTATTGATTAGATATTTTATTCCGCGATACTGAAATAATTACTACCGGGATACTGATATCGTTTTAATACCTATCGCTGCTACTTCTAAAATGAAGTAAAAATAGTTGATCCTAAAGGAGTTGTAGATATATATTTGGGTATAATCCTTAAATAATTATCCAATAATTTATTTAGTTTAGACATGGTGTTAGTTTATCATCCCGCTAATAGAAGGAACGATGTGAAATAAACCGAAACCGATTTTTTTTTCACGGGAAAATATGTTAATCATTTTTTTTTCTTAATCAATCAACTAGAAACTAGAACTGTTCAACCACAAACAAACCTTCTTGTGTTCGAATTCATAAACATAAATACAAAAATCTGGATTTATTAGATCAAAAGAAAAAGAAATATTCGATTCCCGGAGACGACGGAATATTAGGAAAAATACTTATGCTTAAAACTTTTTTTTAAAGATTTTGTTTTCTGGAAATTTATTGAAACCAAACAATCTATATCTGTATAGATCGTAGATGCAAAACTTTTTTGATTAAATAAGATTTCTAATGGCGAGTGAAAGAAATGTTCTTTTAAGATGCTGAGAACTTTCAATTATCTATGTAGTCCTTTCTCGTTTTCGTGATCTTCATATTGATACATTCATTTAGAGTAGCTCCGGCTATCATTGGATATTGTGGTTTATTAGCCACTTCAGAATGTGTTCCATTACAAGAGATCTGCCCGGGTAGCCAAGGACGTTAAAGTTCTAGTTAGTTGGTAATAGTATTGTCAAAAAGGGACAAAATTATCTGAAGTTCATCTTGTTAAAAGCACATTCAAGATGATCAAAAACTACCGGTAATTGGTTGTACGTTGAGATAACGACATAAAACAATTGACGATTGTCCAAAACTAAACAAACTAGCAGTAACTGAGACTGAGAAATAATAATTACTAATGACTTGATGTATAACTGATGTAATATATCAGAGTAGAAGGCCCGTCATGGTCATGATCATTTGATAGTTTGTAGCTACATGTTCAATCAGCGCCTATCATCACTAAGGCTGTGAGTTCGAATCCGTTCATGGCGAGGTCTACTCGATACAACATTATGTGATAAAGTTTGTCAGTGACTTACGGCAGGTCAATGGTTTTCTCCACCAATAAAACTGACCGCAACGATATTAAAAGGGGTTATTGCACTAATATTGAGGAATATTGTCGCAAGCAGTATGTCATTGAACGAGCTTGCGCGTGCAATATGATATACTGCGAGGGACAATATTCCTCAATATTAGTGCAATAACCCTTTTATATTGTACATTTTGTAGTACCAAATATTTCAGTCTGTGACATTTACACTTAGCCATATTTCTTTGCAACATGTATTCAACATAATTCCGCCATATTGTTTATATCTCTCGTCTGCTTGCATGCAAATAAAGTTTTACTCGGAACCTCTATAGTGCATACTAATTAAACTTAAAGGAGAAAGAATGGAATGCAATATCGGTCAAGATGCAACTCATTCAGAATTTTTCTACTTTTTAGGTATATTTATAAAGGAGGACTATTAAAAATATCGGAAAATATTGCATTTTTATTTTACAAAGAAATCGATACTATACCGGGTATTATAAAACTGAAATATTGTTCAATGTGGCTTGAGCACAATAAACCAAACCGTAAACCAACAACCACTTTCCATGAGATTTCTTATTCCAAGGCTTGTTATAAGTTTATAAAAAAAAATCTAGCAGCTTCGTAGCTGCAATCGTTACACGTTAAACATTTTGCTTCACAGCATTTCCCAAAATATTTCCATATTATAAAAAAAAAAATGGTATTGGACTTGTCTCAACTCGCACATTGACATTATTTTTTATATAGATTTGTACTGACTGTATGTAAAAATGTACTGGAGTATAAATCATTACATTGTTTGTCGTTAAGAATTAAGTACGGTTAAAAAAGTTTATAAAATATTGAAAATGACAACTATTGTCTAATTAATCTGTTTTACACGCCCCTACATGTGATATTGTTGATTATTATTTTAATATCAAACATTACAAGAAAATCTTACTACCGGTAGATTGTTTGCAGACGATACTTCTCTTTCATATTCTAGTCAAAGTCCATATACTATTAAGGAATATTTGAAATTGTTGAACAGGTTATACTATATAACCTGGTTTGGGTCAGTTTACGCTTAATAAACCGCGAAGCGATTTATGAAAAGCGTAAACTGACCTAAACCAGGTTATGCAAGTATAACCTGTTCAACAATTTCAAATATTCCTTATAATTTAATTTTTACAACAAAATCTAATGATTCCTCGATTTTAATTACGATTATTTCATGTGACTATTTGAATTTGTCGTTGGCAGATTAACACATTGGTGACGTCACAATACCAACCCAGGTTATCCAGTATAGACAAAATTTTCTCCAGGCGGATTAGCCAATCAGATTGAAATATTCAAATCAAATTAAATTATTAGAAGATGTAATGAATAGTGATTTGGAATCTATATCTATATGGTCTAAACAATGGTTAAGTCAATTTTAATCCTCAAAAACCTAAAGCAATGGTATTTTCCAATATTAATCTTCCCAACAATGTAGAAATAACATTCCAAGACAAATTAGTAGAATTTGTTACCTGTCATAAACATTTAGGTATTACTTTTGACAGCAATGGAAAATTTCATACTCATATAGTTAATATGTATATGTTATCTGGATGTGAATTGATTGATATTGAAAATATCAGCCTGCCGAGCCAGAATATGAAGTTTGTTGGCGAGTGAGCGAAGCGAACAAGTCACAAACTTCATATTCTGTCGAGCAGGCTGATATTTTTCAGTATCAATTATATTCATATTCAGATGACATGTTTATCATCCTTAAATCAACCATAAACACGGATACATCTATATTTGTATTTTTCGCGGGAAAAATTACATGATTCAAAATACGCTTCCCCAAAACCGTAGTTCATAAGTAGTTCGCAAAATATACCATTCATTTTTACAGATTTATATAAATGTTAAGATTGTTGGATTTTCCCTTTAATGGGAATATTCATTTTTTTTTATTACAAACATCAAAGTCACCCATTTTCATTAAAGGTTTTGCTTACCAATGCCGTTCCGGTTTAGAAAACATGACGGTCACAACCTCCTTTATGACGTAAAAAATTATGACGTCTGAGGAGAGGTTATCAAGAATTGTATAAAGTACATTTTTGTAGGACGATGTTTGTTGATATTTCTAACGTGACAGTTCTTAATTTGATATATGTTTTAAAAAATAATGTTAACTAGCTAATGGTGTAGATGAATTTTATTTATTGTTGCCATCTTTACAGGAATTATCATTTAAATGTTAGGAGAATTTGGTGATAACTCCTGCTGACTGTTGATAAGTCCTGCTCAGCTCACGCGGACTTTGATACGAGTTTTGTTTATGGAGCCAGCAGGTAGATATAGCCGGAGGGAAGGATGATAATATCAAATCAGCAAGTCAGAGGTTGTGTGCCCTAAGAAAACTTAAATATGTATTAAATAGACATTAACTTGCACGTATTTATTTAATCTTTATTAGGCCTATGTTTGAATACGCATGTGAACATTGGGATGGTTGTAGTCAACAAGACTCTGATAATCTAGAAAAGCTTCAATTAGAGGCAGGACGAATAGTAACCGGACTGCCTCTATTTGCAAGTCGTGAATCTATATATTCCGAAACGGGTTGGGAATTATTATCTGATAGGTGAAGGGTAAGAAGGCTCAGCTTATTTTATTCTATTCACAATAAATCTGCCCCAGAATATCTTTGTGATTTGATGCCCCAACCAGTTGGAAGTGTTTCACAGTATGATTGAAGAAATAGTAGTAATTATGTTATACCTAATTGTCGATTAGAAATGACAAAAAAAATCCTTTTTCCCCTCTACTACACGGGATTGGGACAATCTAAATCCGGAAATTAGAAATGCTGGTAATATTAACATACTTAAAAGAAAAATATTACTTAAAAAAGTGCCTTTTTATTTCGGTTGGGGTGATAGAAAACTAAATATTATTCATAGTAGATTTAGAAATATGTGCAGTTCGCTAAATGCAGATTTGCACCTTGTCAATTTAAAGTCCTGCATGTATCTGTGGTCATGGTTTTGAAGATTGTGTACACTTTTTCTTTGAATGTCCTTTTTATAATGAAAATAGGGCAATCTTGTTTAATAAATTAAAGAATTACATAGTAACAATTGAATTGATATTAGCTGGTGATGAAAATCTGACTACTAATCAAAACATTGAAATCTTCTCTGCTGTTTATTCTTTTATTAGAAGCACCTAGCGCTTTAACTAAGGCCATGCAAAGTTAATTACTTGGTTCTCGGGCCCTTTTTTGTCAATATTGATGAGGGAGGGCAGCATTTTTTTTTATCCTTTTACTGCTGTAAAAAGTGATGAGGGAGGCATTTTTTCTTCTTTTTTTTTGGTGAAAAATATGGCAATGTATAAATCTTTTCATTACTTTATTGAAAATTTCAATTTTATTTCTTCCGATGGTGGCAGAAACATCACAAGTGGTTAATTTTTATGGAAACGTCCAATCCGCTGGTCCCAACGTATCATTTTTTTTATCTCCGTAAACAATTCCAATAAGGTACAAGCTTCGGAGAAAGAAGCCCCCTATTATGTTCCCTGGTAAAACTGGCAAACATTTGTGCCGAATTTGCAAAGAAACGATTGACATTTTGTCTAAATGTCAAACGGAAACACGTTTTTTATTTATACATTGTCATAACGATGCTTTAAATCTCATGATGCGTTTTAAAGCGTTTCACCGACCACGCGATATAAGAGAAAAAACGGATGCAGTTGTTTTTTCCGTACGGACAGCACTACCACATTTAAATTTTTTTTTGACTATTTTTGCAATAAAATCGGCAATGCGGCGACGAATTTCCACATGCAGGCGGGCCTGAGAACCAAGAAATTAGCTTTTTATGGCCTAATGGACTAGCATACTCACTCCAGTCAATGTTGTTTTTTGTTTGTTTGAACTCCTTCTTCTTCTTTATTCCACTGTATTGAACATATTATTTCACCTTATTCTTCTTTATACTTAATTTATTATTATCGTCTAAATATATCATGTAAAATTTATTTATATAATTATCGCCATTATGTGTGATCATTTTTGTTTATATTTTTGTAAAAGGGAAAGGACTTCACTAATGTTGTTATAACTTGTGTCCAATCCCATTTGCAACTTTTATGCAAATAAAATATGTTTAAACTAACTAAACAAGAAAATGGATTGTTTGAAAATATCAGTATTTTCTTTCCGTTTCAGAACAAGGGGGCCCGGGTGGCTCAATGAGCTAGGTCGTTGGATCTAACAGCTCGTACAAGCCTATCACCAATACGTCGTGGGTTCGTACCCGACTTTGTGAATTACAAAAAGGGTGCACTCGACTCGAAGCCGCAAGTGATAAAGTTTACCAGTTGCTTGCCCATGGTCTTTGGTTCTCTCCAGGTACTCCGTCTTCCTCCACCACTAAAACTGGTCGCCAAAATATAGCTGAAATATTGTTGAAGTGGCGTTAAAACACAAAAAATCAAATCAATCAAATCAATCAAAACGATGGCATGAAAAACAAAACATACCAATTTAATAGACATAATGTGTTCTACATTGTATGTTACCAGTTTTCAACGGTCAATGTTAATAAGTTACTGAATTGACATGACCTCAATATTTACATTATCAAGATCATAGCAGATGATGAAATCAAAATTGGTATGCACTAGATTACTTTTTACGTAATTAAAGCTTTTTAACGTGACGAAAAAATGAATTACGAAAAAAGACACTTTCAACGTGAAATAAATAGATGCGGTAGGTAGTTCTTACACTTAAAGATGACATTTTTAGATTAGATTTCTTGCGATCATTTTAAGCAATTTCAGCATCATAATATAATCTCTAACAAATGAAGCGATCAAAATAAGGAGAGATTTTATCACGTAAAACAAACCATCGAAAACACAACGATCGTTGAAAATGGGTGACGTTGCGATAATATTATTCGTTCACTTTAATTTCATAAGGCCAATCTTAAAAATATGTTTGTTTCCCCTTTCCGACCCTAGCCTGAAAGATCTGGGTCGGTAGGTAGGTGAATTATTATTGTTTTTATCAAGCATGATTCTGCACTGCAGGCAGACAGACAAACTGATTTCTATGCACCCAATCTCTTTGTTTATTGTCATATTATCTGTGCAATTGTACGGTAATCATAGAATGTAATTTATGCTGTCCCTTGTGGGATCTTGTTGGAAAAATTATCCATTGTCAGAAACTGATGTCTTTGTATGTTGAGCCATATCAATGAAAAGATTGAAGACTGAACAGTTTTTATTTGACTTCAAGACAGAACATATTTCTTTTTTATTATTTGAAGGGGTTTCTTTTAGGAATTGGTTTCCCACTCTGTTTACATGTGTTACAAACAGGTAATACAATTGCACATAACGTAGAAACTCAGAAGCCATGCTTCTACGAATATTCGGAACAGTCAGGACTCTAGGTTTTTTTTAGCAATGATGACTCACGGTACGTTCCGGAAGAGTATTACCTAATACAAATCCAATGCCGGAATCGGACATGAAAAATTTCCGGAAACGGAAAATCGCAAAAAAAAATAATAAAAAAATCACGGAACGGGCTGTAAAAATTTTTCAGTCGCAGCGATTTCGGCGAGTCGGTCGCAAAGAGGAAACAAACAATATTTTAATTTAGGCCTAATACAGGTTTGGAACATGTTTTTTTTCTCTCTCCTGAAATCAATACCACATTACATATTAAGTCAATTGTATCCTTTGTTTATTGAGCTTTATTCTTTTTGTGTGTGTGTTTCTAAGATATGCATTAAAATACAATGATACATCGTAAGTTCTGTATTCTGATTCTGAAAAAAAAATGACGTTCGTTGCTTTTCATTACCTAACTTTGTTGGTCAGCTGTGAGAAAATAGGTGCACATATTAACTATTTGTATTTATTTCTGAAAAGCACATATTGGGAATAAATATCTTTTGGAGAAAACATTTTCAACATCCGAGGTGGGGCAGATTTTGGCCCTTATAGCCCCCAGTCCTTTATCTTACCAATTAATAAACTCAAATTTGTCTTACCAATTAATAAATTCAAATTTATCTTACCAATTAATAAACACAAATTTTTCTGATAAAATAGAATTTTATTTCACTAATCAATTTGCTTGTGTCATACTTATTAATAAAAAAAAACTTTATCTCACCGTTTACTAAGAGATTCTTGAAGTTTTTTAATTCTGTATCTTTGATGAGCCACACCATTAAGACATTTCTTTTGTAAAAGACCAAGCTCCTCCAATTTCTTTTTATACAAGTCATGGTCAACCTATAATAAACAAAAATCATTTTTATACACAGTCAATGGATATGGGAACAATGACAAGATTAATAATAACTAAGATTCTTAATATATATATTCTTTTATTATTTACTGATATATAACTGAAAATCTTGGGGACTAAACATTTTTTACCTTAATATACAAATGCATTTACACACTAGAATGTTCCACTTTACAAATATCCAAAATCTAGATACATACAATGTACATGACGATATCAAGAAGCAAGGACAAAACTTTTCCTGCAGTTACAAGCTGAGTTCCGTAAAATAACAATTTTAACCAGACTAAAGGAGGGAAAAGCCTTGAGAGTTATAACAAACCGACAGAGGAAACCCTTAGTCATGGGTGGTTTGTCAACAATCACATGAATAGCTTTAATTTGTTTGTCACTATTGTGTATACTTTTCTGCAAAAAAATATACGATCTTCATTGTACTTCTACTTCTACCAAATACTTGACGGCCTTTAACAAGTAGAACTTAAGAAGACTATGTTACACATGACAGTTGATAAAGGTTAAACTTGATAGATGAAACATCTAATGATATTTGTTTATTCAACATACCTGGTAATATTGTTTTGATTGTTTTAACATCAGTATTTAATCTATATTCAAGGGGACGTTGTGGTCGTAATCCTGTGGTAGTTGGATTTACAACTACCTGGGCAATCAGTATCTACCACCACTAAAGTTGTGAGTTTGAATCTCGCTCATGGCAAGGTGTACTCGATACAACATTATGAGATCAAAGTTTGTCAGTGACTTGCAGCAGGTTGGTGGCTTTCTCCAGGTACTCTGGTTTCCTCCTGCAATAAAACAGACTACCACAATATAACTGAAATAATATTGAAAGTGGCATTAAACACCAAAGCCCTAACCCCCTCTATATACCAGGCAAATTTACAAATGGTAAATAATTTTGTAGGTATGTAAATCAGGTAATAAGATGATACTGGCCTGTGGTGCTGTGTGATAATTGGTACATTGCTCGATTCATAATTATCACTATCACATGGAAAAAAGGGGGGAAAAAAACAAGGGTGAAAAATTTGGCCATACAAATGGTCCTCATAGACCAATCATAACAAGGGTTACTGCAAGTTTTCTATTGTGTGTAAAGAATATCGCATTCTCAGACTGTGCCAAAAAACCCACTTGCCTATAAATGGCCCAGTCTAGTAAAAATTGGTTCAGACTAGTGGAAAATTGCATAATATTTGCTTAATCAAATAACATTTTTTTTTCATCAAATGCCTTATAGTTTGTCACAATGTTTTTGCCACTGACTATGTTCTGTGGATAGGAGATAACTCATTAAGACCCTCACCTTAGGGGATGAATTCAATACATCCACAAGAGGCATTGAACACTCCTTAAAAGCTTTCCATGCAGTTGTATCATATACCAGAAAACTAAATACTAAATTTCTTCTTTATAGTTATTTGTTTATAAAAATAAGATTACATGCTAAATTATTTTGGCAATCAATTACACTATAGAGGCTCACCTATAGTTGAACTTTAACCCCGTAAAACAATGATTAAAATAGAACATTAACCCCATCAAAACCTTGACTTAAAATAAAAAAATATAAATATTGGGCATTGACACCTTTTTGACCCTCTTATATGTATAGTTGTTTGATAAAGGATAAAAAACCATACAAAATCTTGTGAGGAAAGGAGGGGCGGGGGTAATGGTGTTTAACACTACTTTCCACATGTACAATATTTCAGTTATATCGTGGCGGTCAATTTTATTGGCAAAAAACAAAAAAAACTGACCATACACTTACTATCTACAGAGATTGTTGATAACTAGATTGTCTAGGCCTATAATCAAATCTGTTTGGTTTTTTTTTATTTACTTTTAAACCAATATTTTTGTTATTTACCTTTAGACCAATATTTTTGTTATTTACCTTTAGACCAATATTTTTGTTATTTACCTTTAGACCAATATTTTTGTTATTTACCTTTAGACCAATATTTTTGTTATTTACCTTTAGACCAATATTTTTGTTATTTACCTTTAGACCAATATTTTTGTTATTTACCTTTAGACCAATATTTTT
>MJUT01009414.1:379594-390605 GCA_002080005.1 Gigantidas platifrons | reverse complement strand
TTGTACTTTATCAATAAATATTTAGAGGATTGCGTTTGTATTGAATCGGAGCCTTGATGGGAGAGAGGTTTAAAGAGCTACCTACACCTCATTTATCTTTCACTGGACTGTTTATCACTTGGATGATATACTCGGCCTTTAGAAAGTAGATTGCCAGACGCTGGTACAACATATGAAAATGTCTGTAATGTCATTGAATATAGCTCAAATAAATATTTTGCATCATGATGGTATGTTTTGTAAGTACAGATACTTTTATCACATATATACTTGTCAATTTAAAAATTAAATAACAGCCATACATGATAATATATCACACACAAAGTATCTTAAAGGGGCATTATCTGCCAAATCGTAAATTTTGTTACCCATTAAAACTATCAGATATGATTGATGCCTTAACAAAACGTATTTCTGTAACTTATAAATGTTATGAAATGTACGCGCATCGGGAAAAACGCGTAACTGCTCGTGGTTTGAGATCGATCAAGAAATGGACGTCATCTTATTAATTATCGACATTGTTTACGGAGTTTGTCGAATCGTCATTAAATCAGTACAACAATGCACTAATTTCTTATTTTTTGTGAATCTGCTTTTAGTCGGTGTTAATTACGGACAAAGAACCATGCAAGTTGGCATTCAATAAGCGACAAAATACAAATAATTCGTTTTTACCTGTCACTAGTAAGGTCAATTGCATACGGAAAAAGCGAGGTCAAATTATTTGCTTGCAAGCAAATAAGTAATCGATGGTAATTTTCGTTCCCAAAAGGCGGAAAGTGGTTCGATAAGCTGTTTAATGTGAAATATTTACCTTTATTTCACCATTTTAAAGCTATTTACCAATTTCCAAAACCTAAATTTTTTTTGGGTCAAAATCGTAGCTAATGCCCATTTAACACAAGTTATTTCTGAAAGATTTTATTGAAAAACTCAGACCGGTATGATGGAACATTAGCATACATATAATACAATACAATATATAGACTAGAGGGGAACCCCGGGGTATAGAAATGGGACCGAGAGCTTCTTCGACTTGAAAGGGCGTCCGTCGGTTGTGTGGGATGCATAAATCCACAACCAACCTGTCCTTCGGATGAGACGTAAATAAAACTGAGGTCCAGTTTTGAGAGATTGCCACACTCTTCGCACGTGAAAGAACCCAGTGTAACAGCTCATTACGAGCATTATGCTCATGATAAATGGTCCATATGAGACCTGTTGCACTGGCTAAATTATCCGTCCCTATACCCATCACCTTTCCTTGTTTCGAATCCCGTGGCGTTTAAATTTTTTAATGCTCTCGCCCTGAATATAGCTGAAAAATTGCTCGCTGGACGTTAAACACCAATCAATCAATCAATCAATCAATCAATCAATCAATCAATCAATCAATCAATCAATCAATCAATCAATCAATCTCAGTAGGTTTAGAATATTTTTTAGAAATCAACCAATGAGCAACAAGAATTGCCTGTGGTGGAGATGTTTGTTGACGGATTGGGAAGAAATGAGCAAACTTTATAGAGGGTCTTCCATAGCTGCTACCTCTCTAGTTTCGGTTCATGTGGCCAAGCGGTTTCAGAGGAGAAGAATTTTTTTATGAATCGACCAATCAGCAATACGAATTGCCTGTGCTGGCCATGTTTGTTAACGGATCCAATATGAGCAATATATATAGAGGGCCTTCCATAGATGATTCCTACCAAGTTAGGTTCATTTGGTCAAGCGGTTTCAGAGTCGAAGAATTTTTTAGGAATCAACCAATCAGCATCAAGAACTGCCTGTGGCGGCCATATTTGCTACGAATTGAGCCGAAATTAACAATCTTTATAGAGGACCTTCCATATATGCTGCCTACCAAGTTTCAATTCATATGACCTAGCGGTTTCAGAGATTTTAAAAAATTGACCAAACAGAAACAATAACTGCCTATGGCTACCCGGTTTCAGAGGTGAAGATTTTTTTTTATAGAAATCAACCAATCAGCAATAAGAATTGCCTATGGTGGCCATGTTTGTTAATGGATCAGGACGAAATGAACAATCTTTATAGAGAACCTTACATAGATGCTTCCTACTAAGCTTCAGTTCATTGGGCTAAGGGATTTCAGAGCAGAAGATTAAAATGTGAGAAGCTTACAGACGGACGACGGATCAAATGATGGCAATAGCTCACGTTCCCTTTGACAACGTCTACTCAAAAGCTTTGATGAATACCAGGGTGATAACACAAATTCTAACATGACGTCCTTCTTTCGCTTTGTAGACAAACGAGTGATTTGTCGATGGTCAATGATAATCTCGTTCACACATGCGCCGGTCAATGTGACTGACTTTTCCATTGGCAGCATAAATGGTGTGTGACACTTTCCGGAAACGTAAATATAAATTACCGTCTTCCAATCAAAGTAATCTACCGTATTTGAAATCTTAGACATATCAGAAACGAAATAAATCTTGGAAGCATGAATGTGTTTTGAGTTTTAACATGGGTTGACGGATATTATTAAATTTTATCCAACAATCCATGTCAAAACTCAAAACACATTCTGGCTTCCATATGATTTATTTCTTAATTAGCGGGTCATTTTAGGTAGAACGCCATTGTATATAAATAGATATATTAGAATGATTTGTTACTGGTTGAAGCTGTTAGAAACTGATAATTGTATTCTAAAGAACTTGTATGAAGATATGTATGAATCTAGTTTTTTAAAACTGAATGACAAACTAAACTGGTCATGTAAAATACGCGATATATTATATAGATATGGTTTTAACGATGTCTGGTTGTCACAAAATGTTGTGAATACCAAGTTATTTTTATACGAATTTAAGCAAAGAGTCATTGATAACTATATAGCTGAAGNACAGTTTCCAGATTGAATAGATGTCGGACTCGGTGTATTGAATATTTGGGGATAGCAAAAAATGGGTGTGCCACTGTTTGTGTAAATCTACATGTATAAAAAAAGATCATTTAGATTAGAATTAAATCCACATTATCGAGGGATATCCTCTCTACCTCTTGTGGTTTCAGACATGAAGTCAACTGAAAGGAACAAACAAGTGTCAAATGGCAAAATTTTAGCTTTTATGTTGTTCATCCAATATTAATGCAGTTTTTATGTAAATGATGGTCTTTGTGGATTCTTGATGGGCCATATAAAATGCCATTTTATTTCTAAAAGTGACACAAATTCAGAGAATTCAGAAATTTCGTATATTAGGAAGGCATTTTTAACAACTGACTGATATAGTAAAACAAGACAAAATCAATGCCCGTGCCCAAAGTACGATGGGCCCAGTAAATGACTGTTTCCAGCAATTTACCGTGTTGATATACGTATCCGCTTTTTCAACTTTCCCTTGCCGACATACTTCGATCTGCCCCTTTATTTTATATTATTTCTTGAATGATTTACTATCCAAAGTCTCGTATAATTTATCTCAACTTTATTTCCTTTCAATGATTCTGTCAATTTTATTTTATTTTTATTTTATTTTCTTTGAAGTGACCATGTTATTTGTAAATCTTTTCATATGTAGTATTTGTCACAATTTGTCCCAATAGTATATTATATAAGATAAAAATCAATTTTAAAAATAATAAACATTTGATTTTAATTGAGTTGTTATTATTTTTTATACAACGTCATTTTCATTCACCACATCGATGTCGGATGATCATAGGCGTAAGGGGAGCTAAAAATAAAATATCGCTAGATATATGGGGGGGGGAGTTAAGCAGTAGATTACAGTCAGTTACGTGATGTGCTCAATGTTTGAGCTGAATTTTAGATTCTAATTGATTCTGATTCCTAAAAGGATTTAAGAGCTCGACAATTCAATTTAGATATCTTTATTTTAACTAGAGATCTCTTTAATGTATTATGAGTGATCACAGTTTTATGTCCACATCTCCCTAACTTAGAAAGATCCTTCATTAAATTCTAATAATTTCAATTAAACCTCCCTTCCATTTTATTTACGTTCCGTTGGTCCATGAAAAGAATTACAAAAAACCCAAAAGTATTACCATTAGTATCCTACTATGAACTAGAGCACGACTGTCAAATTTTATAATTTCAGAATTATAATGTTGCAAGTCCAATTTCGGAGATGTTTGACTTGTTCTACTACAGTAATCCTTGCCCCTATTATCAGAATAAACGCACAAATAAAATCAGGTTTTGGAAAATAAAAAAGTCATAGATATTGTCAGAGAAATGGAATGAAGGAATGTGAGGTAGCTAATTTTCATGGGCAAACTTCTGATGCTTATGCTTATGTTTGAATGGTGCAAGGTAGTTTATTTTCATGGATAACACTTTGACACCTGTGTCATACATTGNATTGAGCATGTCAAAATTTAGGTCACCAAATAATAACATATGTTCATAATGTATTAAAGATCTATCAGTAAATCTGGAGAAATGTTCAGTAAATTCATTGTTTGACATAGAAGGTGGTTTATATGCCCCAGCAATCAACCACTTTCTGTCACTTATATATACCTCATGACACAGAGTTTCAATTTTTTCACTCTCTAAAGATTGTTTTTTGCTGGATGGAAAGTCAGATCTGATAAAGGTAAGTAGGCCCCCGCCGTACTGGTTCCTATCCCTACGTTGCACTTTGTATCCATCTACACTGAACAGATTGTCATTAAAAGATTGATCAAGTTTTGTTTCAGAAATAATTAATAAATCTACAATGTTGTCAGTTAGTACCTCTTTTATTTCGTCAAATTTGTACCGAAGGCTGTTGATGTTCAGGTGTGCTGCCATGAAATTTTTGGGATAAGATCTCCTGACATCTCTAAGGTCTTTAAACGTATGTTTGTTTACATTTACACCGGAAGTACCAGTGGGTGCGTTTGATTTATCCTCTACATCTTCAATATTAAAAAAGGAGTTGCTAAAAATAGGCAAAATACAGTTTGTACAGTACCAACTTTCAGATGATGTTGATAAGCGTTGGTATTCGTCTATCGGTAGGTCAATACATTTAATGTGATACCAATATGTACAGTCTTCACAATAAATTCCACGTTGATTTCGTTTAACTGGTTTGGAACATTTCCCACAAGGATATTTTACTGGACCAGGATTAGTTGAAATGTCTCCTGATAGCAACAGAATTCTAATTATTGATGTATATGTTGTTGTATTTTGGTTTCGTAAGTATTTGTAGTAACGCCTATTTGTATAATGGCGGATCTTTTCTGAGACGATCCTCGGGTATAATAAATCTAGTGAAAAGTCATAGCAAGATGGTTTTGGTTTCGTTCCCGAGTATAATCCGAGATCTTCTACCATGTATTCGTTGTCTGGGAGATCTATTTGCGTTGGAAAGGCAAGGATGCGAGCTACAATTAAAGTTGTTGTTAGAGTAAACAAAAGCCCGTCTAGTCCCGTCGCCATTTTTATTGGATCCTTATGCTGACTACGAGTCAACTAGTCTTTGCCTTTATTCTTTTACGCCATATACATTTTTTATTAATCCATTTCTGGGATAAATCTATCTAATTAAATAGATTTCCTCGTTTACATCCACCCCCCTTTTTTCGTTCAAACATACTAATTACCAAGAATCTATCAAAACATGGTAAAAGGGGAATAACTGGAATAGTATTTTAATGTATTTTTAAGGTAGCTAATTTTCATGGCTATCATTTGGAACACTTTTGTGGTTTACCAAAATCTCGTTCCGAACGTCAAAAAGTAGCTAATAATTATGGTAGCTAATAATTATACGACACCGGAATCGATGTCCGCTTTTGACTCGGCAATTACTGTCACCATCTTGCAATACTGATTCGCCGATGTCTGCTTGTTGTGAAACGGTTTCCATTATACAACATAGGGTGAAACAATTTACAAAGACAAGTACCATGAACAGTGTATAGGTAACATAACAAAAATCAAACAAGTCATAGGTGACTGTCCATGAATTTACTGTCACGAAACGAACATGCACAGCTATTTTTACTTTTGTCAAGTGCAAGGTGATTTCACACGTACACGCTTGCCACGCACGAACGCCTTGTAATTTTTGGAGCAATTTTTGAAGAAAACTGACAAGTTTATATCTACACCACAATATCTAAGATCTTTGTATATTCCATTTGATTTAGGTAAAGAAATCAAATAAAACCTGATTAGAACCCATAAATATATACAATGCTGTCGTCCTTTTAGACCCACCTAAGGATTCTGTCATTGATGGTGGCATTATTTGTTAACATATATATGTTCAAACTTCATTCAATATACTGAACAAAGACTGATTGGCTTGAAATCAGGACAATTGTCACAGTGCGGGCACATGTTTACCCGTGGACGGTTGTTTCAGTGAGCTAGCACTTTAAAAATCTAACTACAGCATGTTGGTCTTGTACAAAGCGGACATGATCAATATCTGAACAAAATGTAACATGTTCTTGCCACAAAATACAAAATGTAGCTGAAATTTCTCTTTGATGTTAGATAAACAACAATCAATAACTGACTGACTTTCACACTTTTTAATTTTATTTTATTTTAGGATAAAAAGACATGGAAGAACTAGAAGTATTGGAATCTATTTATTTAGATGATATTAAAGTGGAAAAAGATGAAAGGTATGTTAAAAGAGAAAAGTGGCATGATACTGTATTGAATTCAGTCTCCACGCTAACCCACTTGCCCGAAAGAATGGGACAAGTAAAACTGGACTCGGACAAGTGAAAGTTATGAAAGAATTTGTTTGAATAAATATAATTTTTTTTTCAAAATTTGGCTTTCGGACAAGTAGGAGAAAAAAATTAAGGCAAAGACTGGAATTAAAGTTCATAACACCACACTCCTTCCCCATTTGATGGGATGAATATAAGAGGGCCTCTGGTTAATACTAGTACTTCTACAATAATACCCCCAGCAATATGCTATTGTTAATGCAACCTATATATAAGTTACAGGCCGCTGATACAGGACAATGTTTTTGTGCTTCTTTTTATGAACGAGCTTAAAAATTTGACCAATGTTGTAATAGGAAAATTAGATAAACTTGTTCACAAACAAAACCGTTCTCACAACTATTTTTTTAATTTTTTTATTTATAAATTATAACATCATTATTGTACAAGATAGATACATGAAATACATATCTTATACCTGTACCTGTGTCTCAGATTTAACATGTTTAAGGTACAGCCAATTCAAGTTATCTCAAACTCAGAAAAATAATGGCTTGTTTTTTAATAGTAAAAAAAATAATAGAAATATTTAAAAAAGGGAATTGCTTTTTAGTAATTGATGAAATAAATAAAAGCATGGTTTCCTTATTATTTACTTTAATTTGTGTCTATCTAAGCAATTGTCCTAAAACCAGCATTTCCTATCAGTCATGCCTTAGAATAATGTAACCAAAAAAATGTCCAAGTTTTAAAAATTTATGCCATTTCTAAAATCTTTAGGTCAATGACCTAAAAAAAATTGCCCCAATCTGAAACCCTGCTGAGTGTAATGTTGGATAGTCTCCTATGTTCATGAGTGTAATGTTGGATAGTCTCCTATGTTCATGAGTGTAATGTTGGATAGTCTCCTATATTCATGAGTGTAATGTTGGATAGTCTCCTATGTTCATGAGTGTAATGTTGGATAGTCTCCTATGTTCATGAGTGTAATGTTGGATAGTCTCCTATGTTCATGGGTGTAATGTTGGATAGTCTCCTATGTTCATGAGTGTAATGTTGGATAGTCTCCTATGTTCATGAGTGTAATGTTGGATAGTCTCCTATGTTCATGAGTGTAATGTTGGATAGTCTCCTATGTTCATGAGTGTAATGTTGGATAGTCTCCTATGTTCATTTACATATATATACTTCCTTACTTAAAAGTTTATTTTCAATAATGTAACAAAGTCAAAAAAGATTGAACCGAGATTGTAGAAATTTACTCTGACAATGATGATGATAATGACCAGGATATGATTTCATGGCCATACCGATAAATAGTGTATGATATGATCCATTGTTACATAATTACATACTTAATTTTAAGACTTAATGGGTGGGCAGAAGATTGGCTTATAGTGTGTAACCAGTCTGTGCCAAAAACATTTAAACAAACTAACCCAAGCAGCATTTTAGAAGATTTTTTTTCTATTTGATTAAGCAAATTTTATGCAATTTTTACTAGCCTGAACCAATTTTTACTAGCCTGAACCAATTTTTACTAGACTGAACCAATTTTTACTAGCCTGAACCAGTTTTTACTAGCCCGAACCAATCTTTACTAGCCCGAACCAATTTTTACTAGCCTGAACCAATTTTTACTAGCCCGAACCAATTTTTACTAGCCTGAACCAATTTTTACTAGCCCGAACCAATTTTTACTAGCCTGAACCAATTTTTACTAGCCTGAACCAGTTTTTTTCTAAACTGTGGCTTAGGGCTAGTGGTTTTTGGGGCAGTCTGTGTAACACCATTTTATACAATATTTCAGTTATATCGTGGGGGTAAGTTTTCTTGATGGAGGAAACCAGACTGCCCAGAGAAACTGTCACAGACAAACTTCATCACATAATTTTATATCGAGTATACCTCAATATGAGCAGAATTCGACCAAAAACTTAAGTGGTGATAGGCACTGATTGCATAGGTAGTTGTAAATCCAACTACCATAGGATCACAATGGTACCTAAACTAATAGCACAAACATTTTTATATGTTTATGCAGAACAACAACATACATACATGTACAAAAAATCAGTGTGTTTAATTTATATATTATATTATTTTTATGAACAGAGACTTTCCTGTCAGTATCCAGTTACAGTTACACCCAGCCACAGGAGACGAATTAGATAAACGATATGTCTGTATGACCTTGACATTGAGAATACCTAAACAGGTAATTTTTTGCATATCCTTGACATTGACAACTGGGTAAAATATATTTGTTTGACCTAGAAAAAGTCAGAACAGATAATTGGATAAAATTAATTGGTAACTTAACAAGTCGAAATCAAAATGCTTTAATTAAAGTGATTGCGTTATGAGTGAGTGATTATTGTTTAATGCCAACTCAGCAATTTTTCAGCTATATCATGGCGAGAACAAGTTAATTTTCAATGAGATGATGATGATGAGGTCCGCTTTGTACTAGACCAACATGCTTAGTTGGAATTTTATAGTGCTAGCTTACTGAATAAGTCTGCGGATAGACATGTTTCTCTACTCTGACACATTATCCTTATTCCGAGCCAATCGGTCTTTACACTTTCTCCTTAGCGCTGCATGCTTAATAACAAATACAAATTTTATGGGTTTTGGTTTGACCTTATTGGTACTCGAACCCACTATCTACCACAATCGAGGCAAACACACTAACTATTGCACCACTGATGCGGTTGATTATGTTATGTGACATGTGATATATCTTGAGACAGAGAAGATAACCTTCTATGGATATCATATATGCTATGAATATTAATAGGGGGATCTTTATTTGTTTTCATTGAACTTCAGTTAATATCATTTTGTAACAAAGGATTTTTTTTTTTTTAGAATTACTGGATAGTGCCTGTAAATCTTCAAATTTATTACTTTTCTTGCAAAAAAAATGCTATATTGTAACCTTACCCATACTGAATGTGTGTGGTAAAATGAATAAACCTATAGAATATATATCCTGTATGAACTGAATTCTGAATAAACCTACAATATTACCTGTGTAAACAGAACCCTGAATAAATCTACAACATAAACTAAAAACTGAACCCTAAAAATTGACAGCATAACCTGTATATACAGAACCCTGAATAAATCTACGATATAAACCCTGAAAGTTCTACAGAATGACATGTATAAACAGAACCCTGAATCTACGATATAAACCCTGAAAGTTCTACAGAATGACATGTATATACTGAACCCTGAATAAATCTATGATATAAACCCTGAAAGTTCTACAGAATGACATGTATATACTGAACCCTGAATAAATCTACGAAATAAACCCTGAAAGCTCTACAGAATGACATGTATATACTGAACCCTGAATAAATCTATGATATAAACCCTGAAAGTTCTACAGAATGACATGTATATACTGAACCCTGAATAAATCTACGATATAAATCCTGAAAGTTCTAGAGAATGACATGTATATACTGAACCCTGAATAAATCTACGATATAAACCCTGAAAGTTCTACAGAATGACATGTATATACTGAACCCTGAATAAATCTATGATATAAACCCTGAAAGTTCTACAGAATAACATGTATATACTGAACCCTGAATAAATCTATGATACATAAATGTATATACCCTGAAAGTTCTACAGAATGACATGTATATACTGAACCCTGAATAAATCTACGATATAAACCCTGAAAGTTCTACAGAATGACATGTATATACTGAACCCTGAATAAATCTACGAAATAAACCCTGAAAGTTCTACAGAATGACATGTATATACTGAACCCTGAATAAATCTATGATATAAACCCTGAAAGTTCTACAGAATAACATGTATATACTGAACCCTGAAAGTTCTACAGAATAACATGTATATACTGAACCCTGAATAAATCTACGATATAAAGCCTGAAAGTTCTACAGAATGACATGTATATACTGAACCCTGAAAGTTCTAGAGAATGACATGTATATATTGAACCCTGAATAAATCTATGATATAAACCCTGAAAGTTCTAGAGAATGACATGTATATACTGAACCCTGAATAAATCTATGATATAAACCCTGAAAGTTCTACAGAATGACATGTATATACTGAACCCTGAATAAATAACCAGTATACTATGAACCTTAAATAAATCTACAACGTAAACTGTTTAAAACGAAACATCAACAAGTCAACAGCATAACCTGAATAACCTGAACCCTGAACAAGTCAACAGTATAACCTGAATAACCTGAACAAGCCAACAGTATAACCTGAATAACCTGAACCCTGAACAAGCCAACAGTATAACCTGAATAACCTG
>MJUT01009414.1:327579-346792 GCA_002080005.1 Gigantidas platifrons | reverse complement strand
ACGCAGAATCACCTAATTTTGACGTATTTTACACATTTTGATACAACCCATTTTTTTTTCTACAAATACTATAATATCAACAAGGCCGGCAACTCGCCGCCATTTTTTTGGGTTACTGGACATCATGAAATTTCACCTACCTCGGTTCAATAGTAAATTTCTCCTTGGAAAGTCACTTTCTCGCCGTAACAGCCGCGGTCGTCGTTTTCTAATATATTATTCCGTTCATTCAATACGTTAAAAGTCCATCGGATCACAATTTATTATTAAATAGTCACAATTTAGCACTGAACTTTGTGTTTTTAAATTTACAGCAACGGAAGTTTCTGAATTGTTTTAGGGGAGGTAATACTTTTTTCAAACTTTTCCGGATGACCTCGGCTTTTATCGTTGATACATACGAAGAAATCAAGGGCATCACAAAGGATCAGAAAAAGGCGCGAAATATAAACTGAGAGAAGGATTTTGCTCCAATAAAATGGAAATTTGGAGAAAAAAAGAAGAGATCAACAAATCAACAGAGAAAATAGATGTAGTTAATTAAAAGCTACATAACACAAATTATTCAAATCAGACAAATCAGACAATGTCCGCTTAATAAAAATGTTCGTATAGAAAACAGATGACGTTTCGAAAATTGCAACATTTATACTTCATCGGCGACTGACGCTCGACCATTGCGCCATCGTCGCGCGATTTTCGCCTTCTATTGTTATAAAAATAAGAAAATAAGGAAAATTGATTTTACCTGTTTTTACACCCGCCATGTTGGGATGGTGGTAATTTCAGTTACCACAATCTGATTGTCACCAGTGAATAGGGTAGATAGGGAAGAAGGAAATGGGCCTAACATAAAATGTACTTGAATAGCAAACCATCAAATTTGAAGTAATTTCATGTTTCTTGTCTAAAATTAAAAATGATTTCTTTAATGTTTTCTTGTAAATTGTTGTTGGGTAGTGAATACACTTTGGGAAAAAGAAAGTGGGGGGGGGNGGGGGGGGGGGGGGGGGGGTATACAAAAATTCAAGCGGACATTGTCTGATTTGAATAATTTGTGTTATGTAGCTTTTAATTAACTACATCTATTTTCTTTGTTGATTTGTTGATCTCTTCTTTTTTTCTCCAAATTTCCATTTTATTGGAGCAAATTCCTTCTCTCAGTTTTTATTTCGCGCCTTTTCTGATCCTTTGTGATGCACTTGATTTCTTCGTATATATCAGCGATAAAAGCCGAGATCATCCGGAAAAGTTTGAAAAAAGTATTACCTCCCCTAAAACGATGAAGAAACTTCCGGGGAAGTAAATTTAAAAACACAACGTTCAGTCCACAGGGGCTTGAATCGCTTTCATAGAGGTTACGCGGCTTATATACCCTATATATTAACAAGGGATGTAACGACCAACGTAGCCAAGCCACTACCAGTTCTGTTTCAGGCTTGAAAAAAATATTAAAAAATCACACATTCAAACAATCTTTGTTGACATTCGCTAGCATATTGATTTATCTTTCCAACGAGACAAATTTTTTCACAACTGCTTCACTCTAGAAGTCGGAGCACCCCTGCAAACTTGAAACTTTGCTCCAAAATAGGTCACCAACGTTTTGCTCGGACACAGTCAACGGTAAAACTCCANCAGTAACCCAAAAAAATGGCGGCGAGTTGCCGGCCTTGTTGATATTATAGTATTTGTAGAAAAAAAAATGGGTTGTATCAAAATGTGTAAAATACGTCAAAATTATGTGATTCTGCGTAGAGAAGGTTATAATAGAGGCACTAAAAGGAAAAATATTTAGTTTTAATGAAATAACGAAAATCACAGAGTCTACCCGAGCGCCTGTGTGTTTGATAACATCTACGTAAGCCATTGATAATAGACAAAAATCACTTCATTAACATTAGTACAGGGAGAATTTCATTTACATTTAACCAACATTCTGTTAGTTGGCGTCGTAGATTATTGCAAGAGGGAGACGGGTCACAAGAAATTTATTTTTGTAATCGATTTTTGATCTTAATTTTTCGGGTTGAAATAATTAAATTTTATACGCATGACAAGATAAACCCACCATGAATGCATTGGAAATATATACAACTAAAATATCAACAAGTCCTTTTCATTGGATGAAATTCAGGGGAGGGACCAGTGAAGCAACGCAATGCATTTTGTAGTTTAGTAATTTTTTCGGTATCATTATTCATTTGGTGAACATAGTTGACTATTTATTAGAATAAAAATCTACTATATAATGTCAAATTAACGCGATGCCAAATAAACTCGTTACATTTGTATGTCAAACAACAATTCTATTATACATTTTGTATATACAAAAACAATACTAAACCAGGATATAGTATCGTACTATATAAATCCTTGACTAAAACAAGGATTTATATAGTAGGAAATCCTTGACTAAAACAAGGATTTATATAGTAGGAAATCCTTGACTAAACGTTGTAAAAATCACCATGCATACATTGGGTTTAAAACTAGAAAATATGTTAATTATGTAATTTATCAAAAAAATATGTTTAAATCAACTAGAAAAAAAAAAAAACCAAAAAAACCAAAAAAAAAACCAAACCAGATCTGCAAACAAACAATACCCCAGTCACTTAATTTCACCCATCGACATGGGGTATTAGGCAATGTAATTCATTTAGCAGCATAGGAGTTTATTTTGTATCATCAATCATGTGGCGAACAGACTCGACTATTTAATCAGAAAAAAACAAAAACGTTTATTCCTAATTACCGTTATATTAGCGATACAGAGGCTTTAGTTAAATCATTATCAATAATTATAAGATTACAACAACATACTATTTAATACTAAATAAATATGTTATGTCAAACACTAATTAAACATAACTATTATATTACAATAATCAATACACAACGTCTTTAATGATTACTTGTATATTTCAATCATGGATAGGAAACTCTGTTGGATACAGATGTGAACATGACACCGGATAACGCACACCGGTAATTAAAACCCGGCTGAAACATATTATTAAATAAACAAAACGGTACTTAAAGCTGAGGAGGCCATTCCATAAAGTGTTTCAAAAGACTACTGTATAGACGTAAATCTTTCACAAATGTTTAAAGTTAACAGATGTTTCAAGTACACAAGTACTATAAAACGATGTCCCGGCCGTCGACTTTTAGATCCGGAATCTACTATTTATAGTATTATGATTGATACATGCGGATGTATGTGGCTTCCGGTTTCGTAAATTGAGATCATTCATGTGAAACAAAATTGATAGTATTTATTGATGACGTCTCAAAACCACCCCCCCCCCACCCCAAAACAAACAAAAACAAAAACAAAAAGCAAAAAAACAAAAACAAAAACAAAAAATAAAAAAACAAAAACGTAGAAGACGGCATCTGAAGAGTCAATGAGTTTTAATAATGGTCTTTTCTAAGGCATTTGATAAGGCTAGCCATTCGATCTCTACAGTACCTGTATAAAAAAAACAAAAAAAAACTACGGGATTCGCGGTAAAGTAAATTCCTGGAATTAAAGCTTTTAATAAACATGACAATAGCTGTGATAAATGATGGTGAAAAATCAACCTATGCCCATATAGAATCTGAAGTCACCCAGTTGTCAGTCGAAGGTCCTTTGTTATTTCTGTATTATATAAATGACATAACAGTTGATCTAATCTCCATCATACGACTGTTTGCATACTACACCATTATTGCATACAATGCTATGCAATCCAATATCGATGGCAAACATTTGCAACCAGATCTCTACAAATTGCAATGTATATGGGAAGGGGAATAACATCATCCCCCATGGTCATCATCTCGAGTCATTGGGAGAAGCAACATATCTTGGTCTAACAATCCGACAAGAATTTAACTAGAAAGGCCATGTATATATTTAATATTTAATATTTATTTGAAATGCACAATTTTACCCCAAGGGGTTGATGGCATACAATTATACAAAAACATATATACAAAGCAGACAAAGGACAGACAAAGGACAATCATTAATTAACTACAAATTAAAAGAATAACAAGACAGTCTTATACAGACAAATTAAATTTGTAAAATCATACAGTTATAGAGTCCAATTTCCTCAGTATTAAAGACTTTTTAATAAATGGAGCAACAAACCGCAAATGATTCGGCAAAGACATTATCTGTATATATTTTTCATTATTGTTTAGTGTACTTAGAAAATTATTCTGTATATTCATTTCTAATTCTTTTCTAATATCAATATATTTTGGACAATGGAAAAAGTAGTGAATTTCATCTTCAATTACATTCATATTGCACATTTGGCAAAGTCTATCATTTCTTTTTAATCTTTTATAACGACCTCTTTCTATTTAACACTTGCACGAAGCCAACTTGTAATAAAACGCTTAGCTTTCAAAGTTGAAAACTTAGCTTTAGTTCGACCCTTGTAAAGCCTTAATTCTATAATCTCTAATTAGACCTTTACTTGAATAAGCTTATTCTGGCTGGGACCACTACAATAAAGGCGAAACCGATCAACTCAAAATGGTCCGATGTCAGGATGCAAGGTTCGTCATTAACAGACAGCGAAACATATCTAGTGTTCGCAACATGCTATAATACTGGAACTGGCATAGTCTTGACGACAGACGAAATGTCATGATGTATAAAATACCAAACGACAAAATAGCTATATTACTAAAAATACATACTTAAGCCACCCTTGAGATAATCACTACATATGCATCTCTCATCTTTCATTATCCCTCCTATTAAAACTAAACAAAGACAAGTTTCATTTTCGCTCGTACGATACTTGACTCGAACCCGATGCTAATTTATGGAACCTGTAAATAGTTTTAACCTTTTCCAATTGTCATGTGTAACCTCTGACATAATCCTCAACTTGTTGAAGGCAATCATTATTTGTGAGATGTAGAAATAGAAGTTATAAAACTAGTTTGAACTCGAAATTACTTTCATTCGACCCAACTATTACGAATCCTATCATTATTGCCGACCCGAGGATCGTCTTGATTAAAATTGCAAATTCAGTGACATCTTTGTTTTCTGGCTAAACTCGTGAATTGGTATCACTTAGCACCTGCGGAAGATGTTATAGAAATATATGCACGAACGGCAAATTGTCAGTATATGAAGGCAGATTATATAAACATATGCTGAACCAAGGGTTCTTAAAATGGTTAAGTGAAGTCAACACTTCAAAAAGTTTCACAGTCCGCAATCCGGTCCCTTTCTTCATTCATGACTTATTACCAGGTTTACAAAAAAAGTAACACGACAGGAACTGCTAACAACCTTCCGGAGACAAGAGTTCATCCCTGGTTTTTAGTGGGGTGTTGCTCAATCATTAGTTTTCTGTTTCTTTATTTGTAGATCTTTGTCCTTTTTCTTTTGGCCATTGTGTTGTTTTTCCTTCGATTTACAGCTTCTGATTGCCCCTTTAGTATCTTCACACGTTTCTTTACAATTAACTGTTGCCGACGAATGTCTTTATCGATGTTTTATGAGGGGTCCGGGTGGCTCAATGAGTTAGATCGCTGGATCTAACAACTCGTACAAGCCTATCACTAATACGGCGTGGGTTCGCGCCCGGCTTTGTAAATTACAAAAAGGGTGCAATCGACTCGCAACCGCAAGTGATAAAGTTTACCAGTTGCTTGCCCATGGTCGGTGGTTCTCTCCGGGTACTCCGGCTTCCTCCACCACTAAAACTAGTCACCATGATATAGCTGAAATATTGTTGAAAGTGGCGTTAAACACCAAAAATCAAATAAAAACAAATCGATGTTTTATGCATTACCTACAGATCACGAAAACCTTTGTAAATTAATTGAAGATTGTATGACAAATCTTTGGTAAAACTTTGGTTTGAGTTTTAAGTAAACTACATGTATTAAGACATGTCATAAACGTTTAAGAACCGAAGGGGCAACCAAGAATGGGAAATCCAGAGAAACTGGCAACATAGGGTACACAAGAAACAAGACGAAGACAATTCAAACAAAAACACAACACAATTTCTGTCCCAGTTTGCCGGTTGTTGACTGCTTTTGTCTGTTTATATACTTATGCGTTTAGACTTTCCCTTTGGAAGATTGTTCGGAGTTCGGTAATTTTGTTATTACCCTTATTTGACGCCACCTTACACAAGACACAAGACGAAGACAAACAAAACAAAAAACGCAGCACAATATATGTTGGCCATTACTATATACGCAAACAAAAGCATACCGTATAAGACACGAGCCCTTCTACAAATAACTGGAGGTAAAGACGAACCGGACATCGTAATACAAACGTAGATATCTAATTAAGTGCGCACGACGCATTTCCGGTCTAACTTTCTTCAGGTACGTTCAAAATCAACAGATTTGAAAGCCAAATAATTTAAAGTTATGGACATCTACAACATGGAACTAAGAATGTAAAGACACATAATAGGACAACACAAAAATCTAAAAGATTAGCAACACATATCCCACCAGTAAATAGTGTGTTGTATTCTTAATTTATTACTGTTATGATTTTGCATATAATTTGTTGGTACCGGTAAATAAAGGTTAAATTATCAAATAGCAAGTTATTCGTGTTCTCGTCTTTTGAAAACATCTACAAATACAATGTACTGCTTGTTTAAAGAGATCAAACAAACGACCAAAGATTACAATAAATATCAAAGGAACAAGATTAAAACAGATGTATGTTCTTTCTAGACCATAACATGTTCAGAAAGCATCACATCACTGTTTAACTGCTACTCAGGACTACGTTGTTCAATGTTCAAGTCATCGCTATAGAACTTCTACCGTCGTCATTACCAACTGTTCCGACATGTTATTTGGCTTTCAAATATTTTGAATTTGAGCGTACCTGATGAAGGTTATTACAGTAACGTACCTGATGAAGGTTATTACAGTAACGTACCTGATGAAGGTTATTACAGTAACGTACCTGATGAAGGTTATTCCAGAAACGCCCCACACGCACTATTTTTTATATTTATATTTTTATCCATTTCTGAGAAGGAAATGGATCTTTTTCCCTTTCACATAAATTTTTTCTATCCTATTTCGCAGACAAAACTTTTACCGCTCTCGACTATATGATTAACACATGACGGGTGTCTTATAAGAAGCAGGAATTGCTTACCTTTCACCAGCACCTGTGTTCACCCCGACTTTTTTGGAGGGTTCCTTGTTGCACATCTTTTTGGTTTCCTGTGTTGTGCTTTTTACTGTTGTTTTGTTTGTCTTATTTTTGTGTCTCGTCCCAAATGCTGTCTGTGTCTCTGGATTGTCCATTTTTATTTGCCACTTCGGGTTTATTTGTAACATTTATAATCACAACAATATTAAAACAAAATTCTAAAGAAAGGCGGAGTCCATTTCATGTATCAGAGTAGGCTTAATGAACACCCGTAAATAGTGTTTGTGAATAAAGTCTGTATCTTCATTCCTATGATGTACGATTTCGCGAAACCAATGTAAAAGTATGCTCAACCTCGATTTAAAAAAAAAAAAAACGTTAATATTTAACTGGTTAATAAAAATAGTAAGAAAATTAAAATCTTATGAAATTGAAGCACATTTTATGTAATTAAATAAATAATAGTTGTTTAAGATGTGCAAAAACCATTACAAGGCGTATCTATTTATTGCATGTAGCTTTGAATTGTAAATTAAAAACACTAAATACAAAGAGCGCAAGATAACACAAATTCTTAGATGTTAATTTGTTATCTATGTAACCATGAGTATGTATATACTACATGCTACAATCATTATATAATAGATAGTATTCTCTATTTAATAGTTCCTTTGTAGTTTTACATGTATATATATATATTTTTAGTTAATTGTAGTAAGTACAGCAGGCAGATAATACTGTTTCCCATTATTGTGTCTAAATTAATTACAAATGATCTGAAGTACAGTCTACATAAATCAACCCCCATTGGCTTCACTTCTTTTAAACCATCTCTTATTATCAATACCGTCTTGCAACCAGGAAGTAAAAACAGTGCGTGTTTTTTTTAATGAGTGAGTAAGTGATTGCTGTTTACCGCCAATATCATGGCTATATCATGGCAAGAACAAGTTAATTTTCAATGAGATGGTGATGAGGTACGATTTGTTCTAGACCAACACGCTTAGTTGGATTTTTATAGTGCTAGCTCTCTGAAACAACGGTCTGCGGGTAGACTTGTCGCTCCACTCGGACACATTATTCTGATTCCGAGCCAATCAATCTTTGCTAGTACTCCTTACTGCTGCTTCATTAGCGTATGCTAGTTTAATACGTTAATATTGTTCCTATGTTTAGACTATTTTTACCCGTTACAAGTAGTGTTCCTATGTTTAGACTATTTTTACCCGTTACAAGCATTGTTAGTTACTGTTGGACCAATTTATCTTACAAATGCCCCACGAGTGAAGAATGGAGACCATCGGAGTGCGATCAGCCGCTGGGCACCGACAATGAGAGCATTATAATCTCACGCGTTTATTTACACCCATATGCTTTCTTACCATTTGATATTAATAACATAAAAATAAACAAATAAAAAAAACTATAAAATTTAAAAATACAACATGTACAAATGAAATGAAAATAAATAAATAAACAAGCAAGTAAAATATGAAAACGTCACATAGTTTTAGGGGAGGAGGGGTTATAATGATACTGAAAACTAATTACATAGCCGTCTAATTTATAGGATACTAATAATTAATTAGGTTAGGACTATTGACTGCAAACAATTCTCCCGAGGATGGAAAATATATCCGCTGTAGATAAAATATAATGTAATTAACGTTATGATCCTTTTAGTCACAAGTCTACCAAAATAAAAATCAATGAGGCTATAGATGATAAATCAATGTTAATATGTCTGCCTCAGCAGAAACTTGGACGACGGGACGTATAATGAATGGTATATCTTAATACTTGATCTTAATACATGTAAATCGTAAATACGAATATGAGAACGCTCGATAAGAATAAATCAAGATGAATTACGTCCAAATGATTTGACATCACCACAAATAAACCAGTCAGAGATGTATATTACGTCATTTCCATTTATGCAAGAAAGAAATGGCCGAAGATACCATCAAATCAAAATCACCACAAATAAACCAGTCAGAGATGTATATTACGTCGTCATTTCCATTCATGCAAGAAAGAAATGGCCGAAGATACCATCAAATCAAAGGTGTAACCAGAAGCCGTAAATGTGTTTCGAAAAGGACAGACAATACAACGGATAAAAGAAAATGGACATTAAAGACAATACAATTGATAAACGAAAAATTATAAAAGTCCATAAAAATCCGCACATAAAACCAAAGATTGAGCAAAACGAACTCCATCGAAAACCGAAGGTGCACTCGAGTGCTCCGGTAGGCAGTTCCTGCTGCACTGGTGTTACTTGCATGTAAAAAAAAACGAAAAAGGAATTACGACAACCTTAAATATCCGTCGTCATCTGTATCACAGACATTCCATAACGTTTAACAAATATCTGATGACGATGGTGAACTGCATACTTTCAAAGTGATAAAATTAACTTCACCACTAAGAGCCCATGGTTCAATAGCTTCCTTGATAGCAGTAACTATCTATCAAGGAAGTCCTGGCCGGAAGCATATGCTCTGGAATATCGTATCAACTGGGAGATATATTCTACATAAAGGTAGTGCTGGAATTTTTCTAAAGTGAAAAGTTTTCAAGCCCATTCCAAACTTCTGTGAACAATAATCTTTAAATTTAATATTGATGGTGTTAAATCTTCTTACAATTACCCAAATGGGAGTCACGTGGTTGTTTATGCATGTATGCATTACTATAGTTTAAGGAAGGGGTCGTCATATTGTAGTTGGTTTTATAACTGCCTGCGCTAACAGTTCGAAGCGAGGTGTACTCGATACAACATTGTGATAAAGTTTGTCAGTGACTTGCGACAGGTCGGTGGTTTTCTCCGGGTACTCTGGTTTCCTCCGCCAATAAAACTGACAGCCACGATATAACTGAAATATTTTCAATTGCGTTAAACACCACGACCCTACCCTTAAATAAAGTCACTAATTGTAAAATTTCTTCTCTACCTTCCACCCACTTCTTGATATCACCCACTTACTAGTATCTTGACTTGAGTAACTGGGCGGAATACAGTACCTACTAACCGAATTTCATCTCACTGTCACCCAGAGGGTTTGAATTGTCAGCTTAATAATGTCTAAAAAATATCTTAAATTCTAAAATGACGTCCTTCTTTCGCTTTGTAAGCAAGCGAGCGATTTATCGATTGGATATAATCTCATTAGCACATGCGCCGGTGCATGTGACTGCCTTTCCCGTCGTAAAATGTACATGTTGATGAATTATCGTCTGCTCGAATCTGGCAGCATAAATTGTGTGCGACATTTCCCGTAAACGTAAATTACTGTCTTCCAATCAAAGTATACTACCGTATTTGTACTCTTAGACATATTAGAATCGAACTAAACCATGGAAGCCAGAATGTGTTTTGAGTTTTAACATGGGTTATTGTAGTAAGTTTTATCCCTCGCCTCCTCCAGCTTGGGATAAAATAATAATTAATAACCGCCAACCCATGTTAAAACTGAAAACACATTCTGGCTTGCATGATTTATTTCTTAAATGACCAACAGACTGTAGAAGAACTGTAATAATCAAATCAACAAACAATCCATCTCTATGAGTCTTATTGACCAGGATCAATATAAACTAAATCAGGCTAACTGTGCCCATTATTATGAAATAACTATGACATTTCTAGATGGTTATATCTTATTCTTTTGTATTTTACTACCAAATTGTAAAGAGAAACTGTCATTGCATATCTAGAGAGCATTTAGTTGGTTTGATTGTTATATGGAGTTTAACGCCACCATCAAGCAAACACTCAAACTAAATGTTCACTACATATAGAGAGGAGGATACTGGTGTAATTCAAATAAGGTTAGGGTTATGATGTTTAACGCCACTTTCAGCAATATTTCAGTTATATATCGAGGCGGTCAGTTTTATTGGTGGAGGAAACCAGAATACCTAGAGAATACCACCGACCTGTCGGAAACCACTGACAAACTATATCGCATAATGTTGTATCGAGTACCCATCTCCATAAACGGGGTTCGAACTCACAACTTTAGTGGTGATCAGGGGCGGATCCAGGATTTCAAGTTAGGGGGGGGCGGGGGGCGCACTTAAAATAATCGCGAAAATTTTTGGGGTATTTCGTGTGAAAAATCACGATTTTACGCAAAAAAATCACATTTTTTCCAATTTTAGGGGGGGTGCGCGCCGGGTGCGGCCCCCCCTGAATCCGCCCCTGGTGATAGGCACTGATTGCACAGGTAGTTGTAAATCCAACTACCATAGGATCACGACCACGACGAACCCTATGTCAAATACGTATCTACATGGCAGTTAAACGTTTTTTCACTTAAACGTTAAAATATAATATCAAAATCGTAATTTATATATAACCATTACGCCACAGGAAGTAAATAATGGAGAGATTTTAAATAATATAAAATTCTGAATATCCAGCGGATTTGTACCAATGAACCTTCAACATAGATTATTATCCTGTGTATGGTAATTAGGATAGATATATGTATGTAAAACATAAAACAAAGAATGTAGATTACGGAGACTGGTGTTAAATATATCATATTGTTCCTTGTATCTATTTAAAGACATCCTTAGCGCCCAAATAGTAATAAATTTACATGATAATAACGAGTTTAGAAAATGCTTACGTTTAATATGTTTGTTTTTGATAAATCACAAGAACCATGGATTGATGTTTGCTTTTTATTATGAAGTTTGATGAAAATGTAGATCAACGCAGATACTAGATTACACAATTATACATTCCTGTATGTAACGTTTCGTAAGACAACAGAGTAAACATTAAACCAACGGTGGTTAACAAGAGATAACCAGAACATTGCTGATTTTATAGGAGATATCGAAATAAAATAGGACAAATGAGGCCCTGTGGTATTTAAGTTATGAGGCACCTTACTTTGGCCCTGAAGGAGGTAGACCCGGTAGGCCTACACAGACAGTCAGGCATACATGCTCAGGAAACTTAGGAAAATATTACGTTATATTATGTCAGACATGTACACTGCGTTTTTATGGCTGGAAGATGGGCACCTAAGTACAATGGTAAATCCGGCACATTTCGGAACATTTTCGGAACATTTTCGGAACATTTCCAGAATCCAATAGACAATTCGTATAAAGGGGCAAAATCGACACACCTAACACACAAATACATGACCTCTCACTTACCTGACTTGGTACAGGCACTTCAATAAAGAGTGGCGGGGTTCAACTAGTTTTATGTGCCAAAACCTGCAATGAAAGTAATAACAAACACCAAATTTTGAAACTTATGACACCCGAATAAATTTAGAGAAGATAAATATAGGAAATACAAATCAATGTTATTATGTGATATAGGGATTAGGGTTATGGTGTTTAACGCCACTTTCAATAATATTTCAGCTATATCGTGGCAGTCAGTTTTTATTGGTGGAGGACACCGAAGTTCCCGTCGAAAACCACCGATCTGTCGCGAGTCATTGACAAAATTTATCAATTCATTTCAATATTTATTGTCATTTAAATCATAAAACAGATTTGTGACAAAATAAAGACAAAAATATCTCACAAGTAAGAAAAAAACAAGAATAACACATGCACAATGTATTATGAATTCCCTGTCCTCAGTTTAAGAGACTGTTTAATGAAGGAACCGATTTTTCCTACTTGTACCGGTGATAATGGGCAAAGAATATATTTAATTTTTTCACCTTCTCCAATATTAGACCTATCTTCAAATATAAGTGGAAGATATTTATTTCTCAGATCAAGATTTTTATTACAAACGAAAAGAAAATGGTGTTCATCTTCAATTTGATTGCATACCTGACAAAGTCTTTTTTCTCTGGCTATTTTTAAATGTCTCCCCTTTTCAATTAGATGGTTGTGGTCGCTGATTCTAAGTTTAGATATAAGTTTTCTTTTTTCAAAATTTTCATGTAACAGATAATTTTCCATGTTCAAATCTCTTTTTAAATCTTTATATGCTAGCGTCAGCGAGCTCTTTATGCTATAAAATGTGTACTTAGGATTGTTTGATAAACATGGCTTCACATACTGATGGATATATTTTTATTCTGTGCATTGTAAACACGTTCCGTGTAACACACTTACACACTATACTAATGAAGATCTTCTTAACATAAAGCGCAAAGGTGATGTTAAATCTCGGACCCTCTCTCGTACGTCCGATACCACTGAAACCAGGAACCCGTGAGTAATAAAAGTCATTTTGTTAGCTTGTTCTACTTATATTGATATATTTTTTTTTAATTATTAAATCTCTTCTGACAAGAATTTTTTTTTCTCCGCGTAAGTTAACTTTTGAGATTTTGTAAGGAACGAGAGTTCAATTGAATGAGACTAGTTTCGGCCCTAAAAAAAGTCTTCCCCGATATATCTCGGCCCAAAAAATCTCGACACTTTTTCTATGCACTGAATGAGCGTGAAATTGGCAGATAATTTTCAGATTCGCGAGCATTCATGGCCGTGCCTGTTTCATATTATAGAATTAGTTTACTACTATTATCTATTGTGCTAAATTTATTAAGAAAGATATTTTGATAGAAATTTGTCATGCATGTTTTGAAATGTTTCTTTATTGATTCCTTTTTCCTGTTATAATCCCCACTAAATTCTAAATCTTTTATTTCTAAACCAGCTTCCTGCGCAATATATTTAATATATGTATATATAGCAGTTCCTATTGACGTGAAAGTTTGATTAAGATTAAAGTCTTAATTAGTTTTGCATGATTAGATTTTGCATTACGTAGTTCTAGACAAACAGGTGGTGGTCAGTTAGATTTATTTGTTGTTTATCTCTCATTAGGGATGTCAGGCGTTTGATGATAAATTTGTTCAGTCTGTTAAATGGTCTGCAGTAGTAATTAAAAAGGTCGAAAGTTTAAGTAAACAGAAATTAAAATAAATGTTATGTCTTAATGTGTATTGGTCAGTTGAGAAAGTTCGTTCAATGTGTAAACATCTATTTGAATATGTAACATTCTACAAATTGTATTTGGAAATAAACAATGAATAGTTAATTGAAGTGCATTATTAAATACACCTCAAATGTTCCCTCTTATATTTACCATGAGTAACATCCTTTAGAATCTAAACTTTTACTTAAAAGCAATGCTTCATGTAGTAAAGGGTTCACTTCAGATTTAAGAATTCTAACAAGATATAGTAAACTTTGAATTTTTATAGACAGTTCTATGGATAATCTTCCCAATTCCGCTCTAACAGCCAGATTTGAAAATTTTTTTTTGGGTTCCTAGAATATATTTACAAAAAGATAAATGTAAATTTTCAATACAAGTTTTATCTGTAAATGACAAATAATCAATTTGTCTACCAGATATATTTGAACGTTGTATATGTCCATGAATGTGACATCAGAGTTATATGATGATATTGGTTTAACCATAGTGTCAAAAAGGTTGCAGTAACATTGACAGGTAGATTATTAAGAGAGTTGGTATATGACTTCAGTGAAAACAAAACTTTTCTTGCTTTTTTTGTAAGATCTTCTGAACTACCGCTGAGATTCCCATTACTTTTAAGTAAAGTTCCTAGAAATAGGTATTCTGATACATTAATAACATTTTGGTTTTTGTAAGTAGCAAAGGAGTCTTCATTTTGTGTGCTTGAATGTTTAAAAATCATAGTTTTGGTTTTATTAACATTTATAGTCAGTTGCCATTTATCACAGTAGTTTTCTAAATGATTTAAACTGTTTTCAATCCAATCTTTACTTTCCGCTAAAATTAATAAATCATCTGTAAAACTTGCGTCAGAATTAATCAATTTTAACATGGTTTGTTCTGGAAAGCAGAAAATTTCTGCTCAATACGCACGTTGTCTACGATAAATAATATGTAAATTATGCCTGAACACCACAAAATGCACACGAATGAATCATTATATAATGAACTATTAATGTCTAGAAATGATAATCACTTATAATTGACAAACACTTTGCTCAGATTTAATGATAAAATCATTTTCCAAGATTTTCCAAGATTTTATTGATAACACTCAGACACATAAATGTGTTACATGAGGACATAACATATATACAGTATTACATGGCGAAATGATCATATATTATCAAAAACATTAAAACATACCAGCAATTTTCTTTATGAACAATGATAACCTTTTATAAACTTCTACATTACAAAAAGATAGGAGACAATTCATTTTAACAATACTAGGATAAGTAACATAATACCTAGGTAAATACGTCTCAGGTTTACTAAATATGCATTACAACACAAACAAATAACAAGTGGAACTCATCACCAATTGATTGTCCACACAATGTACAAACCCTCTCATCTTCATCATAATGACAACAAAATTACCCCCCTCGAAGACAACGAAAGGTAACGACCAGTCCACTTTCAAATTAGACAAACACTCTGCTATAGTTTGGCGAAGGATATTACTTGTTAGATACTTCCAGGTATTACCTTTTGACTCTAAGGATCACATAATGTTGTATCGAGTACATCTCGGCCTGAACGGGGTTCGAACTCGCAGCTTTTGTGGTGATAGTCACTGTATTATGTGACATAATATGTAAGTCTAGTATTTATTAATTTAAATTCAACATAATGTAAATATATCTCATCAGAACACTACACTCAGTATAAAAACGTAGAAAAATGGATGTGTGTAAAACACAATATACAGATACTAGATACCAGATACCAGATATCAGATACCAGATACCAGATATCATTTAATACTAAAATTGAAAATTATGTTAAAAATATTAAAACCTCCATAGCTTGTAGATAATATTTCCATAAGTCTGATAGTGTGTATGTTATTTATTGTTGATTTGTATTTCCCAGTTTGACAGTTTGTCTATGAGGTTGTTAAAGTTGTTATCCAAATTCCTTACACTCAGGAATTTCGGTCATAAATTAATATAGTGTATTGAGACAAAGAGTGGGAAAACATAATGACATTCAAATAGCTAGCAATCTGCAGTGGAATATTTGTATTTTAAACTGATGACAACCAGAAAAAGATAAAACTGCCACCATGCTGACCTATCATTATAAACAATGATAAAATAGTAGCATTAAATGTCTGGCCTACATTTGTATTATAATTTTCCAATTACTTTAGCACATGGATTTTCCAGAATCAGAAACTATAAATTAAGTAAAAAGATTTACAGAAGTAAATCTTAGTATATCATTCAGACTTATGATGATATATACTGAATATTACATGTCAAAATCTGTATCACATGCCGCATCAAACCGAGAACCCTATATCATCCCAAGGGCCACCGACCCGAGGGGTGATATAGGTATGTAATGTTCATTATATCATATATTTCAACCATGCCTTTGATAATACATGTATTTTATGAACATTTTTAATTTTTTTGAATATTTTGAAAATTTAAAAATTTTTAGAATTTAGAATTTTTTTTTTTAATTTAGAAATTTTATGAAAATTTTGAATTTTTATGAGAATTTTAAATTTTTTAAATTTTGAAAGTTTTTTGAATTTTTTTTATGAAATTTTTAAATTTTTGGATTTTTAAAAATTTTCTAAATTTAGAAATGTTTTTTAAAAGAGAATTTTTTTGAAAATTTTGAAATTTTATGAAATTTTGAATTTTTTTGGGTATACGATATAGGGTATGCGATATAGGGTATAAATGATATAGGCTAGGGACAATCATTGATAATGCATATACAAAACACCTATATTTTAATCTAAATATACGATATAATTTTAGTATTAAATCACATCTGGTATCTGGTATCTGATATCTGGTATCTAGTATCTGTATATTGTGTTTTACACACACCCTAGAAAAATATGTAATGGTACATTCGTGACACCTCATTTAATGATATTTTTGTTTACACAATCTTTACTGTATTTATTACGGCCCATCTCGGCAACACCTCCCCATCACAATTGTTTGTAATATACATATCTCGTTTATGTCTAAGGTTATATAATTATGTTTGAAATATATAATATTTACTTATTTATTCTATTTCAAATGCAAAGATAAAAATGTCAATTAAATATGTCTGTACAAATAAACACACCACGGATAGTTAACAATCATCGCTGATATAAATAAACAAATAGAAATGTAATGACAAAAGTGCAAACAACGTGAACTCCCCATGAAAATCAAGGGCTATGTGATCTTCATCAGGGAATAAACCAGGGGTAGGCAATCTGATAAGCATCACATCTGTAACTTGTTCAACTTACTGATATGTCACGGCGTCCAACGCCTCAACTCATCAATCAAGGGAAGCGAGTGAGAGTTGTAATTTCAATAAGATGTGGGGCCATGTGACCTTCATTTGGGAATCAACCAATAAAGTGTATGATCCTATGACCTCAGTCGAGGAATCCACTAGTAAAGTCTGGAGACCAGATGACCACCTTCAGTGAGCCCACCAGTAAAGTATGGAGCCAGGTGACCGCCTTCGGGGAACCCATCAGTTAAGTCTGGAGCCAGGTGACCGCCCTCGGAGAACCCACCAGTAAAGTCTATGGTCATGGGACCGTCCTCGGGGAGTCCACCAGTAAAGTCTGGAGCCATGTGGCCTCCCTCGGGGGACCCACCAGTAAAGTCTATGATCATGGTCGGGGAATCCATCAGTGAAGTCTGGGGCTAAGTGACCACCACCGGATAATCTGCTTGTTACGTTTTTACCTCGCTAGTAATACGCATTTCTTCCCGTAATTCAGAAGATTAAAACGCCGTACATTTGATACATGAAAAACTTATTACTTTAATATTATTATATCAGTGCAATTAAGAAGATAGTATTAAGGTGATGTATTAACCCCCTTTTATTTAACTATTTTATTAATGATGTTGTAAATAACTTGAATAAAGTCAGTACTGATCCAGTTGTCATTGGTTCAACTTCACTAAATATCCTTTTGTATGCTGATGATATTGTTTTATTTTACCAAAGTAAGAGGGAATTCAGAGTTCCTTGAACATTTTACATAATTTCTGTTCTTCATGGACACTGCAGTTAATACTTCCAAGTCAAAAATTATAGTAATTAAATCCAATGGAAAATCTTTTTTAAATTGTTTTCCTTATAATAATATTATTCTTGAAACATTAACAAAAGCTACTGTTATCTAGGTATTGTATTGAAATACAATGGTAATTTTGGACTGGCAATTGAAACGCTTATGGATAAAGCAAGAAAAGCATATTTTAAAATAAAGAAAACTGTTGGTCTTGATAAATCCTGTGGTCTTCTAGAAAAACTGTTTGATTCTTTAGTTTCCCCAATCCTGTTTTATGGTAGCGAAGTATGGGGAGTTGACTGTAAGTTCAAAGATTCAGATCTTACCGAAAAATTCCACTTAAAATTTATTAAAGAAACACATGGGGTGCACTGCAAAGCATCTAAATGTTGGATGTAGAGCAGAACTTAATAGATGACTTATTCAAAACAAAATATTGTATTCAATATACAATTTTCTTCATCATATTTTAACTTCTGAACACACTCTAGTTCTTGATATATTTACTGATTTGAAAAACTCAAATGAGTTGATAAAGATTGATTTGATTTTGATTTTTGGTGTTTAACGCCACTTTCAACAATATTTCAGCTATATCATGGCGACCAGTTTTAGTGGTGGAGGAAGCCGGAGTACCCGGAGAGGACCACCGACCATGGGCAAGCAACTGGTAAACTTTATCACTTGCGGTTGCGAGTCGAGTGCAACCTTTTTTGTAATTTACAAAGCCGGGCGCGAACCCACGCCGTATTGGTGATAGGCTTGTATGAGTTGTTAGATCCAGCGACCTAACTCATTGAGCCACCCGGGCCCCTAGTTGATAAAGAAGATGATGAATATGGTAATTAGCTTAGGTATGTCTTTTATTTTTAATGACTTTTCAAATATAAAATACAACTTAAATTCAATTAAACAAAGAATAAATTATCAATATTTGCAATTGCAAAATGCTGAAAGCCATGAGTCCCAAAAGTTAAGGTTTTTCTAGGAGATTTACAAC
>MJUT01009414.1:279362-294109 GCA_002080005.1 Gigantidas platifrons | reverse complement strand
GCGCCCCCCCTAAAATTGGAAAAAATATGATTTTTATGCGTAAAAGCGTGATTTTTCACACGAAATACCCCAAAAATTTTCGCGCCGAGCGAAGCGCGATTATTTTAAGATCGCCTCCTCTGACTTGAAATTCTGGATCCGCCCCTGTAGACGTCACAATGACCGACAAGTGTCAGTATAAGGTTCAGGTAGTTGATATTGACTGTATCAAAGGAAGCATGTCTAAATTACGCATACAATTTTATAGGACCTAATACTGATTATAATGTTCTTCAAATTAAATCGAATAAATACAAATATTAGCTAAAATATAGTAATAAAAAATAGACAAATAACAATATAGAAATATATATGACAATACATCCTTTGGTTTGAGTGCACTTTAGGACAAATATGATTAAATATTCGAATTTGAATCACAAAAACATGTTTTGTTGACATTTTTTCGTTGTTTGTAGTTTGCTTATTGAATGATAGATCACTATTTTACTCTAAGAAACATCAAACCAATTAAATACATGTATGATTCAACATAGACGGTCCTAAATAGTAAGTGATATTGAAGGACTTAACAATTCTATCTCTATGTATCAAACCAGTGAGTGGTCACGTATTTGTGTTTAGGGGTAGCTATTGTGCCCGTATCTTTGATTTTGATATTTGAATTTGGAAATATTTTTTGCTTTTAATTCTATTTTGAAATTATCATAATGCACAGTGAAATTCTAAATAAAATAATTGAAGAAATAAATGTATGTAAATAAATAGTTAATAATAGTAAGCCATTAAACACGTGTGTTTGTGTCTAGGAAACATACATCCGTGTACAATTGTTATTTATTGTATAAATCAAATATAGCAAAATGATATAATAAGACACAAAATACAAAAAAGGAGAAATAATATCCCAATCATGTGTTATTTGTTTTACTCAGAGGCAACATCCAAGTATGCAAAACTGGCACAAGTCTTTTGCTGACATCTTTTTCTATGTAATTTTGCTGGTGATGCTAGCCTGATATCAAAGATGCTTACAAACTGGGGTTTGAACATTTGTTTACTATTTCTAAACATTTCTATTGAACTTAAACGAACATAGTAGGTGAACGATTCTTTCTGAGCTTTCCTTTCTGACATTGGTGTCTCAATTTAGAAGGAAGAGTTTGAAAATATCCAAAGTGGTGTTCATAATCCGTATATCGAAGAAGAGCAGACGACACAATGGCTAAAAAAAGAAGGACAAACAACGATCTACAAAACATACACATCAAACTAAAGATCGAGTAACACGAACCCCACTAAAAACCGGGCCTGAATTCAGGTGCTCCGGAAGGGTAAACAGTTCCTGCTTCACTAGTGGTACTCGTCGTATATGGTAGAAAATAACAAAGGTTGTAAAAGAGAAATAAACTTTAAATCGCTATCGATATAACAGTCAACTATAAATCAGTGCTGACAATCTCAGAGTAAACATGATATTACTATGAATTTGAACGTCATCATCACAAAAAGGTTTTGTACATGATTACAAATTTAAAATCAAAACTGTGAGGTTGGAGAAGAGGTTTGAAAAAAAAGAAACCGACAAGTTTTGTCAATAAGCAATATTGCATTTTCATAATTATTTATAAGAACCATATGTATTCTTTTAAAAAACTTTGAAGATACCAAAGGGGTCAGATGTATCACTTAAAGGTGCCTCCCCAAGCCAGTAATGCTTGAGGTCATGTATATGTATGTTAGAGGTATCAAATTTGCCTCCGTTTTGTTTTACGATGCTCCGATTGCCTTTTTTAACTGATCCGAAGGTGTGGTAATTTTGTTTTGCTTTGTTTGTTTGTTGTTGATGTTTGCTTTTTTGTTTATTTAATGAAGACCCATACATAAAAACAACAATACAATATCAAAAGTATTACATACCAAAATAACAAAAGCTTATACATGTTTATACAACAATGCATCTACTGTCCATACAGCCATAATGGCTACAATAACACATGTGGTGTCCACATCAGCTACAGAAATACATATATTTTCTATACAGAAGCAAGAACTCAACTGCTGTATATGAAGGTAACAAAAGCACTACAGAAGCAAGAACTCAACTGCTGTATATGAAGGTAACAAAAGCACTACAGAAGCAAGAACTCAACTGCTGTATATGAAGGTAACAAAAACACACAAACATATACTGTCCATATATGCTATATATATATAAATACGCATCTAGTATACTAAATTTATATTGGTATGATTTGTTTATCGTGTTTGCATGCTGGAGGACACGATATATCGTATTCGAGGTATAGTAAGTACGACAACCATTTCACCATCGATGTAGTATCAAAATCGTGAGAACACTAATCTGTGAATAGTGGAGCACAAATAGTACTTCTTGGAATGTTGATCGTCTGTTCAAAGACTAGTCCACCAAACTGGACAAATATGCTGTCAATCAAACAATCTTACATGCGAATGATCTCGACATATATTTATTATCAGATTTTGAGTGGTTTTTGAAAAGCAAGACTTGTCACTACCAATAACAAGATATTGATACTTTTGAACTACGTTCTTCCTTGAGAAGCAACGCTGAATAAAGTCTTTACGTCTAGATTTTAATGAAATAATGAAACATGCAATAAATACACCCCTCCGACAAAACAAAATATAAGAAAGGAATACAATCAGCCCAGGAACTTAGACAAAAAGTATCATTTATCAAATAGGATTCGAAATAATGTATCGTATATCTAGATATAGACATTGGGGCTCACCTGAACCTGTGTCGCTTACCTTGTCACAATCAGGTTTTTGGTGAAATTTAGAATAGCAGCAAAAGAACTGTTATTTACTTCAATTTGTGATAGTATCTCGTGTTTGTTTACGTATAGTAGTGTCCAACACATATTGTGTTGTGTTTTTACTTTGCTTCCCTTCGTGTTGCCAGTTTCTCTGTATTGTCCATTTTTGATTGGCCCTTCGGTGTTCTCTAACCTTTATGTACATCCACATTCTTTCTTACTAATTAAATGATTTCTGTAATACTTTGCTAAATGTCTGCATTTTTGAAGATGATATGTACATTTAGTCTTAAGCTTAATCTTTCTGACATCATATATTTTCTAAAACAAACAAAATTCCTCGACGGTTTTACAGAATATCACGGCACATTTGAAATCCTACAGTGAATTTTTGGTTTCCAGGGGAATCCCTATTATAATTATAGCACTGTTTTAATGCCAATAGGTCATACGTTCATCCCTAAGTAAAGGTATCAAAATACAAATACATCTATTCAAATTTGGGATTCAATTAATCCTTATGTATTTTCCTTCGATTCAAATATTTGTATGGACCAAGTGAGTCAATAGATTTCTTATGTCTGATGTTATCATACATATATAATGTACATTATGTCTAAGGAGACCCTACATACAAAAAACATGTTCTTATGTCTAATAGTTTTCTACTATAAAATCTGATTTCTGAAAATATATTCTACACAAAAGAACTACATGGGTTATGATGCTTAATCCCACTTTCAACACTATTTCAGTTATATCGCGGTGGTCAGTTTTATTTGTGGAGGAAATCGGAGTACCGGAGAAAACGGCCGACCTACTGCAAGTCACTGACATTAATCACATAAAGTTATATCGAGTACTCCTCGTCATGAGCGGATATTCGAACTCACAACTTTAGTGGTGATAGGCACTGATTGCACATGTAGTTGTAAATCCAACTACCATACGATCACGACCACTACGACCCCCTTAGCTGAACTATATTATTACTGATTTCTATAGAAATAAAGTTTCATTAACACAATAAGACCTCTCCTTGTAATAACTAGATTAACATCGCCACTTTATAATGAAGTGCCTGTACAAAGCCAAGAAGTGAGCGGTCATATCGTGTATCAGGGGTATCAATTTTGCCTGTTTCTACATTTTTTGCAGATTGGATTATATGAAGCCGTACTGTAGATGTGGTATTTTTGTTTTTGTTTTTATTTTATCACATGTATTATTGTATACTACCTTGGCTAGTTCCGTTATAAACTGTTTGTTGTATGAATATCAAAAATATTCTTCGTAGAACATGGTTCCTACATTCCAGTCAGTCCTAGAATTAATAAGCTACAACTAAATCCATGTCATGCTAAATAGCCAACCTATATTTATGCTCCGGTTTGCTGTAAAATGCATTTGAGTTACCTCCCTTTTTTGATAAACAACGAAAATGCATAAATAGCAAGGCAATATAAAGCAGAAGCCTTGTGATAAAGAGGCAAGCAAATTAATAAAGAATATGACGACCAAGTGTAAAATTGAAAGCTTGACACGACATTATATATCCCCTGTATATATCAATCCCCACCTGATTCAAACAGACAAAATGTCGAAAAGCAAACAAATATAGAATGGAAATATTCATTCTCTATCCAGAGTTGTCGTTCCTGCTACGCTCCACTCCATCTCTGTCAAATGTTCATTTTACAAGATTTTTGTAAAATTTAGAAACAGTAAAACAAAAATATACTTAAAATTGTTTTAATTATTGTAAATATCAATAAAGATGAAAATAAATCACTCATTTCAAATCAATTCTCTCTTAAAAATTATTCCCCCCACTTCTTGGAGAACTATTTTGCGGAGGTAAAGATTAAAAAGTTAAAAATTATCATAAATCATTTTTAAGAGAGAATTGATTTGCAATGAGTGATTTATTTTCATCTTTATTGATATTTCCAATAATTAAAACAATTTTAAGTACATTTGTTTTACTTTTTTTAAATTTTACAAAAATCTTGTAAAATGAGCGTTGACAGAGATAGAGTGGAGCGTAGCAGGAACGATAACTCTGGATAGAGAATGTGGAATATTATACAAACTTGCGCACTAATTTTTGGCTGTTTCAACTATGCTACAAATGCAAATAGGCAACTACTAGAAATATTAAAAACTTAATATGCTTACAATTTGATTTGCTGAAAAAATCAAAGTTACAATAATTCATGTCATAGGAATAATCAGTATCTAGCAGATAATTAACAAAACTGAAACAACATAATTTTCGGATAGAGATATATAATTGGTACGAGTTATTTCCCTTACCATGGATGGTAGGTATATATACATACAATTCATTAGTGTAGCTTGTTGTTTTATACTGTGCTACATGTATATATGATATTATGTGTATATGTAAATATATATATGTAAATACCCCATGACAAGATCATAATATATAATTATAATCAGGTCACATACCTTGGTTGTTGATAGTTCAGCATCGGATACATTGCTGTTGGCGCCAAATAATCACGTGACCCACGAACAGTTTGAAACGTTGAAGGACGGGAAACGGGACTTGGATGAACGTTGGTGTTTCTTTGTTCATTGTTCTTGACATTTACGATGTTATCTGTATGAAAATTGACATTTGCCTGCACATTTCGATTCGTATTTAAATTACTATTCTTATGGAATTCGTTGTTTTTATGTAAGTTACTGTTACTATGGAAATTGTTGTTGCTATGGAAATTATTGTTCATACGTGAGGTTTTGCTTGTTCGACCTTTTAAATATTTATTGTTATTATTTTGCGTATTACCTCGGTTAGAGTTAGATTGTGCAAAATTGTTGTCGATAAAGGGATTTGACAAAACTCTTGCTGTATTTGGGTTCGTAAGTAAATCTGAAAGTCCACCAAATATTCTGTCTTTAGGTTGAGCCAAAGCAGGGTAATCGTTAACGTTATAACGTCTTTTGTTCGGTGAATTTCTCGTCAGTCCATTCATCTGCGTAAATATATAATCTAGTAATGGAGCTGCTTTCCCAGCATTCAAGTCATTGGCAAGAACAGAGGCAGCTTCCGGGTTTTGAAATACATGAAGACGTCCGTTGTTGCCTGGACTGAACACGTGGCCGTTATTTATTTCATTGTATGGTCTCGAGTTGTGCTTAAAATCTGGCTGAAGATGTTGGTGTATTGCGCCTTTAACATCTCGAGAAGATATACTTCCAATCAAAAGGTTATTTCCATTAGAGATAACTCCAGAAACAGCCGAACTATAACTTGGTACTTGGTTGTAAGTATTTGGAGATAAACCTCGATATATATAGTCTGTACGGGGTCTTCTACCATTGGCCAATGTATTAGGCTGAACATCATCGGTCGACATCCGATTAACATTATGCACAGGAGGAATACTATGCTTATTAATTGGGGTACGTTTCACCGCAGGTAGTTCAAAATCGCTGAGTTGAGGTCTATCCATCGTTGCAAAATTACAGTATATCTTTCTACCATAGAGTTGTTGTAAAGGACGGAAGTTATCTCTGATATAAACGGGTTCTGATTTAAATACACGACTTGAAACGGAATGGGCTGTCCCTGTAGCTGCCACGTGTTCTTGAACCTTTTCTTGTAAATATCGAAATCTGTCCAACTGAAATATAACATGTTTAATTTAGAACAAAATAAATAATTATCATGTACTTACAAATACACGTAAATAGATTTGATTGATTTGATTTATTGTGTTTAACGTCACTTTTAGCAATATTTCAGCTATATCATGGCGACCAGTTTTAGTGGTGGAAGAAGCCGGAGTACCCGGAGAGAACCAGCGACCATGGGCAAGCAACTAGTAAGCTGTATCACTTGCGGCTGCGAGTCGAATGACCCTTTTTTGTAATTTACAAAGCCAGGCACGAACCTAAGCCGTATTGTTGAAAGGCTTGTATGAGTTGTTAGGTAATCCAACTACCTAACTCATTGAGCCAACCGGGCCCTCACGCAAATAGAATACAGAAACCATACAGTAAAGCCATTGTATTGTCAGTGGAAATAATAACGAATACGAGTATCAAATCTCACTTCCGGTGGATTGTGGGAGTTCGTGTCATCAAATCTTCAGATCATTGTGGTTACCATATCTCATTTTTCTTTGAGAAAAGTGCATCAACAATTGAAATGTATTTTATCTTATATATATACATGTAGTTTATTTACTGCTTCCGTTGAACTGTAATCATAGGTACCAAATAATAGAAAGTGGTCGTCGTGGTCGTTATCATATGGTAGTTGGATTTACATCTACCTGTGTAATCAGTGCCTATCACCACTAAAGTTGAGAGTTCGAACCCCGTTCATGGCGAGGTGTACTCAATACAACATTATGTCATAAAAAAGGCCAGGTCGGACAAAAGGGTGCCCAGCTAACTTTCACATGACTGGAAGGCTTATCTGCAATGCAATTCGTGTATTTACTTGCGACGTCTCTTCCAATCGATAAATTGAATAAAAAATTCGTACCTTTCCGTAGAATTTATGTCCAAATCACTTAGTATTATCCTTTTATCTAATGCGGAATGTCTATCATTCTGAACCGCCATTTAAAAAAAAATTAAGAATGAAGCTGAAACGAGCGTCCTGATTTGTCGATATTTTTGACGACCTTCAACTCGACCAACCAGGACGCTCGTTTCAGTTTCATTCCAGTCATGTGAAAGTTAGCTGGCCACTTCTTTGTCCGACCTAGCCATTTTTAGCAGAAAGTACGGATTTGGTCTGCTGTAACTTTTTTATTTTTGGACGTACGGGGTTCAAATAAGTTTTTTTCTAAAGAAAAAATATTCAGCTTTCAGTCTATATCACCTTTATACGTATAAAATTTCTGGTATTTTTTTCTACTCAGTTAAACAAGACATACCTAAATTTTGAATACTGCCGAGTTCGTACCCTTGTTGGTATATAGGTATATAGGTACATGAAAAAACTCATCTGACCCCTGTGGTTTTCTCCTGGTACTCCGATTTCCTCCACTAATAAAACTGACCGCCACGATTTAACTGAAATATTGTTGAAAGTAGCGTTAAACACAATATAATAAATCAGACACTAAAGAGAATTCTTCAACGATAGCCCTATTTCCTTGTAGGGGTCAAACGATTGCATAATTTATTATATTATGATGTTTCTATAAAACATGTTTTGCTGCAGGTCGGGGTCATTGAATGGCTTGTATCAATATATTTTGAGTTACCTCCCTTATACCAATCTATCTATAAAACATATACATGTAGTTATCTATATTACTAATACGCCATCTACCATATTTTTTTTTTAATTTATCTTGTAATTAAACCATATGGATTGGCTTAATGCATTGGTAGGTTCATCAACATTTTAAAGTGATATCTCCCTCAATCTCTACAATTAAAAAAAAACAGAACAAAACAAATTATGTTTGTCCAAATCTGTGAAAATGAGAAGTGATCTTTGTGATGTCATATTACTGAGTTTGAAATAAGGACATCACATATACAGATATGTCTGCTTCGTACCTTAACATACGCCTAGATATTGACAGTAAAGAACGAACCATCATGACAAAAAGAGGTTATTTCAATTTTCCCATTGTGAATTTTCCATTTATATGTATCCTAACCCCAGCAGCACCTGCGTATGGAGTATATATTGTAAATATTTAGCAGTTGATACGATATTCCAGAGCTTGTGGTTCCTATAATGATTTCCTTGATAAAGAGCTGCTGCTAAGAAATAGGCTGCTACTGAACCAAAGGCTACTAGGGGTTAAATTGAAATCATAACTTCTAATGTTTTACAGTTTTTTCCTCCTTCATGACTTATAGCCGGAATTTTTAACAAGAATAGCGCTACGGGCGCCACTAGTGGAACAGGTACTGCTCATTTCAACATTTCGCTTCACTCTGACACATTTTCCAGACTACGAAACAATCTTTATTTGTTCTTACTCATTCATGCTGCGTGCCTAGCGGAACTGCAAAAAAAAAACTTATTTTATAGTCTTTACACAGCCGACGCGGTTTGATATTAAAAGAAATCTGCGGGTATCTATTAGTACTAAACAGTTAAGCAATATTATTCCCCCAATTTTTTTTATTAATATATGTAACAGTTAGCTACAAGTTTTGTTTATTTATTTGTTTACCTGGCGTGTAGACATTGTAATAGTATCCTCCATTACAAACCAAAGAACACTCTCGTAACAAGGAGGTGTGGTCAGACTGCCTCTGTAGTGGAAAAATCTGTTCGTATTTCTCGGCAAAAAATCCATCATTCGGATACTTGTTAGATTAGTCTGGCTTCCTATTGAAATATAAGTAAAAAAAATAGTATAGCAACATATTATAAGCATGACTCTACGATATAGATGTGTTGCAGTTGTGCTATGTCAACTTAGCACGTCACTGTCAACGACATTTTAGTTACCTAATGTCGGTCGATTGGATTGGAGGAAGCTAGAGTAGCCCCCCCCCAAAAAAAATAAAAAATCAAAACGAAACGCCAAGTCGCTGACAAACTATATAACATGATGTTTAACGAGTACACCGCGACTATGGCGCGAATCGAGCTCACCGCTTTAGTAATTAGAGACACAGGTATACATAGGAAATGGATAAATACCATACAATCATGGTGACGACGGTCCCTCCGTACAACGCGGATAGCACATGAAAAAAGGTAATGTGTTGCGGGTGCAGATGAACTATACGAAACTCACACTTAAAAGACGGAGCCGTCGTGGTCGTGATCGCATGGTAGTTGGATTTACAATATCTATGCAATCAGTTCCTATCATCACTGAGGTTGTGAGTTCGAATCTCGATCAGGGCGAGGTGTACAGCATTATATGATAAAGTTTGTCAGTGACTTGCGACAGGTCGGTGGTTTTCTCCGGATCCTCCAGTTTCCTCCACCAATAAAACTGGCCGCCACGATATAACTGAATTATTGTTGAAAGTGGCGTTAAACACCATCAAACAAACAAACAAACAAACAAAAACACACTTAAAAGTGTTATGACCGCGAGACCAGCATATTAACATAACAATTCGCCTGTTGTTTTTGTGAAAAATAAAATATGAATGTAATCTTATCACTTATGACATTATCAGTTATTTCTATATTTAGAAATATTGGTATTATTTTCATATCTATTTGTTAACTATTACGTCATATAAAGGAAAGGAAAAGGTTAAACGTAAACATACAAAAGGTAAAAAGGTCACAAAAATGTTAAACGGCTGTCAAATCCCATAAAGATTTTTTGTTTTCAAAACAATGTTTTAGGACCCGTTTAGGGCCCAACTATTCTCATATCTGGAAAGCGGGCTATTATTTCCTATTCGCCCCGAATTGTTTTTCTGTCATTTTTTTGTTTTTTGGTTTTGTTTTGCATCGATGCGTATTTGCAAAGGACAATTATATAGGAAAATTGTGGTTATTTAGGTAAGAGACAAAATACCCATCTCTTCCCCTCCAAAAAAAAAAAAAGGATTAAAAAATTATTGGTGCTCTAAATTTCGTTCGTCTCGTTATCGATGATAAGAAATGGCGGGAAGGTTTTCAAGTGGTCGTTGAACCAGTACATTTGACTGAACATTCATTATCGTTCATTCATGTAGTACTAACAAATAATTAAAACAGTTTTTTTTATACACTGTGGGGCTTTCCATTTCCTGACTCAATATGTTATTATTATAATACGGTTGTTTCGAATCATGTCAATTCCGACCACGTTCCGTCTTTTTCGTGTCTTGACGTCTGAAATATTAGACAGACGACTTCCGGTGTTTACGCTATACTGTGACAACGTCAGCATATCATAGTTGTAGTAAAGCGGCACATATCGATTGGAGTCTTTGTTGTGTACATTGACACCGGAAGTTCAGTGCCAAACATTCCATCGAAATCACGTGATCTGGTGGACGAAAATAACAAAATTTTGACGGAATGGAAATGATTCGAAACAACCGTATTGCCCTGGTGTTGGCTTTATCAAGCACATAAATATTAATTCGTAATGGTTCAAACGTAACTTATTAATACAGATTCTGATAAATTTAAACAGAACTTTACAGATGACATGTACAATGATTGCTGTAATCAAGAAAACTTATTTAAATAAGAACAGATTGAAGATAAGCGGTAAATCGAAGATGGCGAAACAAAAGGAGAAAAAAAACAAACGATGGCCAGCAAAACACTACACAGAAAAGTGAAGAGTGTGTAACACGATCCCCACTAAAAACCGGGGGTGAAATCATGTGCTCTGGAAGCTTAAGATGTTACCCCACTAAAAACCGGGGGTGAAATAATGTGCTCTGGAAGCTTAAGATGTTACTGCAATAACTCACTCATCCATGAACCAAAATGATAACTTATTTGTTTTCGTTAAAACCGAGAAAGCTAAAGATTTCAACAAAAACAGATTTAGACTATAATCTTTATAATCTATCACGTGTTGTAAATCAATTCGTATAAAGTTGTGAGATAGATGTAATGAGAGGTCACACATCCTACAAAATATGCCAGGTTTTGATATATCTTTTTCTTGAAAATAAAACAGATTTTTGTAATTATATTTCAGCTTGTAAACTTTATAGAAACTATATATATATATATATATATGACGATAGATCAATGTTATATATTTTTTTTAGCTTTTTTCGTCAGTATATCATCCTCAGAGTAGAGCACATTGGCTTAATTTTCAAACTTTGAATACAACCAGGTGTCTCCTTACATATACGATGTTGGTTGAAAACCTCTCTTGTTTGGAGGTAACACATTATTTGTTCTTGTATGGAAAGGAGCCTTTAATGGACATGTACCCTTTCACTTAGTCAATAAAACAACTGTCATACATTTTACATTTAATTTTAGACATATGTCACTGTTCCTTTATTGTTGTCAATAAAGACAGGAGAACAACAATGACCATGGTTATGTTCGACTTGTCGTAAACACTTTCCAGTCCTTTCCTCATTCATGACTTATGACCGGGTTTGTAACTAGATTAACACGACGGTGTAACTAGTGGAGCAGGAACTACTTACCCTTCCGAAGCACCCGGAGCACCTGAGTTCACCCCCGGTTTTTAATGGGGTTTCGTGTTACTCGATCTTTAGTTTTATATGTATGTTTTGTAGATCGTTGTTTGTCTTTTTGTACTTTTTCTTTTTGGCCATTGTGTTGTCTGGTTTTCATCGATATACTGATTCTCATTACCCCGTTAGTATCGTCAAACTTCTCTTCCGACAAAGAGTAGGCATAATGCATACCCGCTGAAAAAGACTAAATGTTTCGTCCCCACTCGACTCTCCTTACTTTTTCTGTGGCAGTCAAAAGTCCTTGCCCCCAGTTGGGCCCATCACTCCCCAATTTTCTGTGTGATTTTATCTATTGTTGAACTTGTTCTCGTCCCGAATATAGCTAAAATACTACTCGCGGGGCGTTAAGCAATAATCCATCAATCAATCTTAATACTGTTTGTACAAAAATATGCAGATTTCACTGTATATCAAGACTTTATTTTGTAGAAACTATTTAAAATGTTTTAAATATTAGCATATTTTTTATATATCTTCTGGTAACCTTACTGCTAAATTATTAATTTTAAAGAAAAGTTAAGAATACAGTAACCTTTTTCCGCGTGGTATATCGCGTAGTAATTAAAAGGTCACATGACATAGGTTTTACCGTTAGAGAATTTCAACAACCTGTTTACCTTAGTTAAACAATACTTTATTCAGAAAAATGAAAATAATTGGATAGCGTGACTAGACTATATTTAACCTCTCCTGACCTTTGAACTTTAAGGAAATGGAGCAAGAAAAGATGTTTTTAGATAATTTGAATAAAAAAAAAAAAAATAGATGATTTTAATGTTGTTAATTTTGAAAAATTATTATTCCGATTCTATGACAACGAACACTGCATGTCATATCTGAACACAAATTGCCCATGTACTGTCATGCCACACAGGGCCAGATTAAAGCCAATTTATGCCCTACGCACAGGCCACCTTAGTGCCTCGCACATTCCACTGGCATAATGTAAAAACTAACACGACCCCTTGATGCTAAGACTCAACATAATTGTCAAATGTCTCGCATTAAATTCAGAATTCACTTTTCAGTCAGGCCAAACCTCTTATATTAAGATCATTGAAATATCTGTTTTTCATATTTATTTAACACAGTGACTGTATTATATGTTTTAGAGCAGACAGTAATATAAATAGATTACTTACTAATAACTAGGACAACATACACAATGCAAGTCTTTAACTTGCTATTCGATTTTTAAAAGTTATAAAGGAACAATACAAACATAAATACTAAAAATTGTGTCTTTCAACAGGAACCAGTATTGTCAATATTTGAAAAAAAAAATTACACTTTGAAGAGTCTTCTCCTAAATATCTGGCTGATAAAATAAATTGCCTTGTGGCCGGATTTTTTTTAAGGAGGTTGTATATAAACCGTATTACGTATACTTATGTCAAATAAACAAATCTAACAAAATAATTATTACCAGAACTAAGCCCCCCCTCTCAGACATAGACGACCTTAGCCAATTTTGGTTTTCCTGTTTAGGTCCTTTGGTTGTATTGCTGACAAACCCTTTTATATATTTGGCTTTCCAGTATATGATATTGAGCGTTCCTGATGAAGGTTATTCCAGAAAACGATTCAACAACAAGAGGCCATAAATACAAGCTGTGCAAGACACATTCAAGTCTTGATGTCAGAGAATATTAATTTACTCAAAGAACTGTTGAAACCTGGAACAACCTACCATCCTCAGCTGTAACTGCACCCACTAACATCATCTGAAGGAAGTTTGGAGAAATTCTGGGAAAACCAACCTCGAAAATATGAATACAACCAGGCAATTTTGATAAACATGACCGGACAGGACCTAATTATGAATAGTTCAGACGAGGAGCTGACAGAAGAGACCTTCCATGGAGACCTACAGTCAAGAGGATCTGTCAGTATGCACAATAACGTCAAATTGGTGGAACAAAAAACGTAGATATCTAATTTAGTGCGCACGATGCGCTTCTGGAATAACCTTCACAAGGTGACGCTCAAAATAACCTTCACCAGGTGACGCTCAAAATAACCTTCACCAGGTGACGCTCAAAATAACCTTCACCAGGTGACGCTCAAAATAACCTTCACCAGGTGACGCTCAAAATAACCTTCACCAGGTATGCTCAAAATCAAAAATTGGAAAGCCAAATAATTTAAAATCTTTGGGAGCACGAAAACCAGAGTGCCTCAACAGAACAGCCAACATCGGCCAAGGGCACCTATGTCTGAGTAAGTAGAACAGCCAACATCGGCTAAGGTCACCTATGTCTGAGTAAGTAGAACAGCCAACATCGGCCAGGGGCACCTATGTCTGAGTAAGTAGAACAGCCAACATCGGCTAAGGGCACCTATGTCTGAGTAAGTAGAACAGCCAACATCGGTTAAGGTCACCTATGTCTGAGTAAGTAGAACAGCCAACATTGACTAAGGTCACCTATATCTGAGTAAGTAGAACAGCCAACATCGGCCAAGGTCACCTATGTCTGAGTAAGTAGAACAGCCAACATCGGCTTAGGTCACCTATATCTGAGTAAGTAGAACAGCCAACATCGGTCAAGGGCACCTATATCTGAGTAAGTAGAACATCCAACATCGGCTAAGGTCACCTATATCTGAGTAAGTAGAACAGCCAACATCGGCCAAGGGTACCTATGTCTGAGTAAGTAGAACAGCCAGCCAACATCGGCCAGGGTCACCTATATCTGAGTAAGTAGAACAGCCAACATCGGCTAAGATCACCTATATCTGAGTAAGTAGAACAGCCAACATCGGCTAAGATCACCTATATCTGAGTAAGTAGAACAG
>MJUT01009414.1:232901-243050 GCA_002080005.1 Gigantidas platifrons | reverse complement strand
CACAGGCTGTTTATATACTAAACTGAAAATGAGGATTGACAGTTGACTATGTTCATAAGTTCATAAGTTCAAACCTCGTAGACTCAACGTATAATCGTACAAAAATAAGCTGAATGAAAATACGATATTAAAAACTTGAAACCAAATCATTAAATAACGTAATTACGTATTAAAATATAATAAAAAGAAGTGTTTAAAGACACCAATGCCGTAATAAACTACATTTTCTCGTTAAACGAATCACAGAAAGCTATAAATTGTGTATTTTGAAATCAAATATTAGAAATTTTGAAAAACTTGAATTTTATATTAAAAGGGGAAGATTCCGGTTAATGCAAGTATCAGTTATCACTACAATGCACATTATCAGGCAATCAAGACAATGTACATTTACCGAGTTTCAATGAATAGGGAATCAGATAATTTGGGTGTGGTTCCATATAATTTGATCCAGAATATTCGATAGAGAAAATTAACAGTCGTCAACATTTAATAGCCGAAACAATAGTGCACCCCTTTTTTTTTTGCACGACTTCCATTATTTTTCAGAACGTTAACAACCCATCTAAAATATGGTTTTGGTTTTCGTCAATAGAGACATATGTGAAACATTTTCTGGTTTATGCAGACTGACTAACAAATGTATTTAATCATAAATACTGCTGATTCTGTTATATGTTTATCTGTTGACCAACTGCTCGATAACAATGAACACATCCATTTGAACGTACTTTTATCATAAAACAGTCTCGTTATAAAAAAAATTCTGAGTAGTAGTTATCCACAAACATGATTGCTTTGATTTAATTTGGTTAGGATCTGTCGTGTTATAATCGTATATGGTAGTCATGTGGTTTCTAAGCAGTAATACCAATCAGCGCTAAGCTGTTTGTTTGTCTACTGTAACTATGATCAGGACTGTCAGTCCTTGTTAAGGTGTACTCGATACACCTGTGTGCGATAAAGATTGTTAACCCATGGCAGGATGTAAACTATGCAACTTTATGTGATCAACAGTGTCGGCCCTTGAAAAGGTGAACTCGATACAATTTTATGTGATGATGCTAGTCTCATCTGATAACAGGGCGCAGTGGATACAACTTTAACCATTAAGAATTGTTAGTACATGTAACTCTCTGTAGGTTGGTGGTTTTCTCTATGTACTCCATCTTCCTCCATCTATAAAACTGGCACCACCATATAACTGAAATATTGTTGAAAGTGGGGTTAAACGAACACACCACCGACCCCACCCCCACCCATATAGTAATTTCAATACGGTCGATGTTGATATTTTTTTTAAAGTTATTATTATTAATGCCTGTTAAGCAATTAGACGAATTAAGCCAGTATTAACCGCCAATTAAATGAAAAAAAACCCCCAAAAATCCCATACTGTCGGAACATTTCTAAAAAACATCAGGCAAATCGTAGAAAGAGGCTAAATCTGTACCCCAAAAACACAAATAAATGACCACTCTCTCTTCTGGATTAACAAAGGTACCTCAGCTTCAGTCATAGGACCTAAAAAAAAACCCTCTGATAAATATCATATATATGTATCAAAGACGTAATACATGACTTTTTTGTCATTAATTTCTTAACAAAAACAAACAAAAACAAAAACTACATAGTAAAAAAACCTCATAGTAAAAAAACCTCATAGTAAATAGAAACGAATTACTATCAAAGAACTAATGACATCATTTCTATTTTTATTCTAGAAAGGATTCTTTTATAATAAAAAGGAGAAATGATGTTTTTCTAAGAATATCGTGTAAGAAACAAAACACTAGAACATTAAACCGTACATGTATAATATATCTATAGGCCTTGGAGTATTATGATGATAGATAAACTGTAAGAGAGCTATAATTAAAAGGGATGGCTTTGGTTTGTATTGCTTCATTTGAACCTACACATTTACAATACAAATGTGTGGTGTGTCCAAAATCAGATCCAATTCATATACATGTATTTAGCAACTGATTATCACAGGCTGTTTATATACTAAACTGAAAATGAGGATTGACAGTTGACTATGTTCATAAGTTCATAAGTTCAAACCTCGTAGACTCAACGTATAGTCGTAAAAAATAAGACGAATGAAAACACAATACTAAAACTTGAATTTCATATTAAAAGCGGAAGGAAGCACAATCATTAAAAAACGTAATTACTTATTAAAAAAAGTAAAAGTTTGAAGATACTAAAGGAGTAATGAAAGGCCGTAATAAATGTTCTGGTTAAACGAATCACAGAAAGATAATAATTGTGTATGTTGAAATCAAATATTAGAAATGTCCCACATGTAACTCTCTATAGGTTGGTGGTTTTCTCTATGTACTCCATGTTCCTCCATCTATAAATCAGGCACCACGATATAACTGAAATATTGTTGAAAGTGGGGTTAAACGAACACGCGCCCAACCCTCGTATAGTAATTTCATACGGTTGATGTTGATATTTTTTTTTTAAATCATTATTATTAATGCGTATGCCTGTTAAACAATTAAACGAATTCAGCCAGTATTAACCGACAATAAAATGAAATAAAACCCAAAAATCCCACACTGTCGGAACATTTCCTAAACTCATTAGGCAAATCGTAGAAACAGGCAAAATCTGTACCTCAAACACACAAAGACATTACCACTCTCTCCTCTGGCTTTGTAAAGGTACCTCAGCTTCAGTGATAGGACCCAAAACAACCTCCAATAAATATTCTATATATGCATCAAATACGTAATACATGACGTTTTTATCATTAATTTCTTTAAAAAAAAACAAAAACAAAAACAAAAACTACATAGTAAAAAAACCTCATAGTAAAAAACCTCATAGTAAATAGAAACGAATTACTATCAAAGATCTAATGACATCATTTCTATTTTTATTCTAGAAAGGATTCTTTTATAATAAAAAGGAGAAATGATGTTTTTCTAAGAATATCGTGTAAGAAACAAAACATTAGAACATTAAACCGTACATGTATATTATATCTATAGGCCTTGAAGTATTATGATGATAGATAAACTCTAAGAGAGGTATAATTAAAAGGGATGGCTTTGGTTATTATTGCTTCATTTGAACCTACACATTTACAATACAAATGTGTGGTGTGTCCAAAATCAGATCCAATTCATATACATGCATTTCGCAACTGATTATCACAGGCTGTTTATATACTAAGCTGAAAATGAGGATTGACAGTTGACTATGTTCATAAGTTCATAAGTTCAAACCTCGTAGACTCAACGTATAGTCGTAAAAAATAAGACGAATGAAAACACAATACTAAAACTTGAATTTCATATTAAAAGCGGAAGGAAGCACAATAATTAAAAAACGTAATTACTTATTAAAAAAAGTAAAAGTTTGAAGATACTAACGGAGTAATGAAAGGCCGTAATAAATGTTCTGGTTAAACGAATCACAGAAAGCTAATAATTGTGTATGTTGAAATCAAATATTAGAAATGTCCCACATGTAACTCTCTATAGGTTGGTGGTTTTCTCTATGTACTCCATATTCCTCCATCTATAAATCAGGCACCACGATATAACTGAAATATTGTTGAAAGTGGGGTTAAGCGAACACGCGCCCAACTCTCGTATAGTAATTTCATACGGTTGATGTTGATATTTTTTTAAAATCATTATTATTAATGCTTAGGCCTGTTAAACAATTAGACGAATTCAGCCAGTATTAACCGACAATAAAATGAAATAAAACCCAAAAATCCCACACTGTCGGAACATTAGCAACAGATTATCACAGGCTGTTTATATACTAAGCTGAAAATGAGGATTGACAGTTGACTATGTTCATAAGTTCATAAGTTCAAACCTCGTCGACTCAACGTAAAGTCGTAAAAAATAAGGCGAATGAAAACACAATACTAAAACTTGAATTTCATATTAAAAGCGGAAGGAAGCACAATCATTAAAAAACGTAATTGTTTATTAAAATATAATAAAAAGAAGTGTTTGAAGACACCAATGCCGTGATGAACTACATTTTCTGGTTAAAAGAATCACAGAAAGCTATAAATTGTGTATTTTGAAATCAAATATTAGAAATTTTCACCGGCAAGGCAGCTGCCATATTGACACACGTAGTTACGTCACACCTTTTCTTCCAGTTAATCCAAGTATCAGTTATTAATACAATGCACATGATCAAGAAAATTTACATTTACCGAATTTTAATAATAATTCTTTACTTGCATAATACACCCATGTGGGTCAAGCAAATACAAATACAAACAAACAAAACATAGAAAACATAGAAAATTACAATTTGATCATAATATAGGATACACAAAATAAATCCTATTAACTAACATTATATTTTTCACATGTCATACCTTTGACCGACAAGGACCTCATTTTTGCAATTAATGAATAGAGAGTTAGACAATTTGAGTTTAGTTCCTTACAATTTGATCCAGCATATTCGGTAGAGGAACTTAACAGTTGTCAATATTTACTAGCCGAAACAACAGCACAATCATTCCCGTTCTTTATACGACTCCAATCATAGTTCAGAACGTTAACAACACACCTAATATATGACTTTGTGTATCTTCCAATGCATGAGTGAAAATATTTCTGGTTCGGGAATTTTGCTTTTCTTCGGCTATTTTATACATGTATATATCTTTATTGTCTTAAACCAATGTGATTTCATAGGTATAGAGGTACATACAGCCAAATATAAATAAAGAGGCAAAGAAGCATACGAAGAAAAAATAACAGAAAAACATAAGCATATACACGAATACATGCTAAAGAAAAAAAACTTATATATTAATGAAAGGCGTACATGCCATGATAATATTTTCTATAGGAGCAAAGATACTGGATCAGACGATGTGATGTAGACTAATACGACACTTCGGAGTTAGTGGAAGAGTTATGTCCCGTGTCTAGCTCTTTCCCGTTAAGAGTGCATAAGGTGTACATCCTTATATACCTTAATGGGTAGTGGTTGCGTGTTAATTTCATATTATATGTTATCACTGATCATTGCCTGGCTAGGTTAGGATTATTCATCAGAAGCTGAAACTGCAGATAAAGAAACTTTGCTATATTGTGCAGTATCGCCGCATCGGATGTAATGGCAATGTTCAAATTTAGTTACCGTAGATGACACTGAACATTTCAGGTGTAAAATTACATTCTTTATAAAAAAAAATTGAGGAGACTATATTTAATGAAAATAATTGATATTTTATGATTTTATTTGTCACATTAAAAAAAACATGCTTCTTTTTTTGCGAAGGTATTTTCTCTGTGTCAATGTTAGATTTACAGTAACATAATATACAGATAAACCAATTATTATTTGTCATATTAGATAGAATACATAAATAGCTGTGGGTATCATTTTTTTTTAAATATTTTCCTGCATCAATGTTTATTTCAAAGGAACATAATACAGAGTAAAGCCCGCCATTATGAATGAGCGTCCAACGGCGGGAAATTAAATAGTCTTTTTTTACCTCCTTTACAAAAGACTTTTTAACTCCGAAGTCCCGTATTCAATTTTTATGCACTTCAATATCAAAGAGCTCCACAAAATGGCGGCACTAATCAAAATTAAAATCGAATTTTTTCAATCGTCTGTGCGTCTAAACCATTAGTTATTTAAACAGACAGAAACGCCTAGTATACATACAAATTTTGCACTGTATCCAAAGAGAAACAGGTATCAGAAAAGTGATAAATGGCATTGCAATCGGATAACCGACATCTTGTGCAATCTATAACATGTTTTGTCAGTTAGCGACGAAGGTCAGACTGCACTTAATGTCAAATTATAAGACCAAACATTACAATGACCTGTTATTAAAACTCCTGATAATTGGATATAAGGAAGGTTTAAGATAACAAAAGGGTAATCAAAAGCCGTAAATCGAAGGACAGACATTTGTCAAAACAAAAAGAACAAGAACAAACAACGATCTACAAAATAGTGAAAATACCAGAAAACAGAGATCGAGCAACATGAACCCCACTAAAAACTGGGAGTGATCTAACGTGCTTTGGAAGGGTTAGCAATACTTCTCTGCTCCATGTGTGGCACCCATTATGTTACTCTAGTTACAACTCCGGTAAGAAGTCATGAATGAGAAAAGGACCGAATTGTAATTACGACAGACGGAACATATCCGTGGTCAGCTTAAGTACAAAAAATAATTAAGGTTTGTTCAGGGATATACCATGAAAACAGAATAAAATGGAAATCCACCACATGTTATAAGATAGATCGACAAACCCGTCTTATTCATAAACATGAGGTATATTTCCAACACTACCTGACTTGTAACATCATCTGCCACTTTTCTGATAACTGTACAAATACTACAAAATACAACCTCGTTAATATTTAAAGTTTGTGTCCCCATTACATTGTGATTCTATCATGATTTCCTTGATAGAGGATTGATGCTAACAAGGAAGCGACTGTTATTCTTGTTATCAGTGTGATGCAGTGCCTGTTTAAGGATAAATAATAGAAATGGTAGAATAACCCATGACAACATCAACGAGGAGTCTGCAAACTTAACCGAAACAAGCCGATCAAAGTAGGTTCTGACTTGATACATGTATTACAATGTGGTGTTAAAGCGGATAATTTTGTTCCCAACACTCCCCAGATTAGGAGTAAATAAACACAAAATAGAAATATACAGATGTGCTTCAAAGATTTGATGACAACATTAAGATGGACAACACAAAAAGGTCTTACGTATATAACATTTAAGTATAATTTATTTTATACTCTGCCAATCAGAACAATGTATACAATATATAAAGTGTCCTCAAAAGTTTAATGACTGTGAGACCATGAAATGCTCGCCATTAACGGACAACTAGACAAGAAGATGAAATAGGTTCTTTATAGAATATTCATTTCAGGATAAACATACTTAATTATTATTTATGATAATATAATACCAGTTAGTCATCAACATTAAAAAGTAAACGGTCTTCGTGCGAGACCAGATAAATGTAAGGTATCACATATGGGCTACATGACAACAGTGAAACCTATTTCAGCTGAATCACTTTGAGTGAGACCAGCTTTTGAGTGCGGAATAGACAGGTGTTCGGTTTATACAGGATTATGTTTTACTCAGACTTCGATTTAGGCAGGCTTCACTCTGCTTATTCAAAGTAGTTGTCAGATAGGCCAATCAATTCACCACATTATATATATGTTAGAAAGAAAACCAACGTTTGCAAATGACATTTCTTCAAAGATATGATGGTAGGAGTGTTAAATGTCATGCCTTTTTGGGGGACGGAGGCGAACAAATTATCATAGAAACAATGGTAAAAAGAATATCATACACTCATTTTGATTATCACTCAGCAACCGGAACTATGTATTAAATTTTAATCTAAACTATATATCTATTTTCCAAACGTATATTCATACGACAGTTGTTTTGTTTTTGTAATTAAGTATGGCTCCACGTGTTTTGAGTAAAATAAATGTATATTCAAAGACAAGTGTTTATTTATGCTATTTTTGCTATTTTATCAAAATTAAAATCAGATTGGTCACATTTTTTTTTACTAACAACGCATGTAAAAAGAATGAAAAATATAGGATCTCCTTTACAAAATATCATTTTTTTTTTCATTTATAGCCTAGTGTCATTGTTTTGTTATTTTAGTTTTAAATTAACCGCTCCAAATCACAATTCCAAGAACAACAACTCTTGTTGAACCTCAAAATGAATAACATGTTACTTATTTCAGGTTGTAACCTCAACTTTTGGAGTAAAAATCTTTAATTATCTATTTTTATTTTTAATTGGTTAAAATAGCAATAAATTTTGATGATACAATTGAATAATTTAATATTTTATCTGTTTATTTCAATTCTTTGCGAATATCGTTTGTTTACTATTCGTCACTTCCGGTTTTGGTCAAATATCTTCTCACTAGACTGCTGTACTTTAAAATGATTGAGAAATTGTGTTGTGGCTCTTGCAAAATATAATATTTCACTTAGAAATTACTCTGGAGGTACACAGCAGAAATTAACTGTCTTCTGTAGTCTAATATAATCTCAACGAGATTAGTTATGTAGAGTAGGACTTTTTACAACGAATCTGTCTCTTGCTGTAGCAGTATGCACATCGTTACAAACTCGTGGTAGACTTTCGGCTGTGTAAAAGTGGAACCCATCCTCAACATACAGGAAATTAAAGACATTTAGAGGACTATCTCCTTTCCATAGATAATCTTGGAGGACTATGGGGTTAATTATACTACCTGTTGAAATTTTATGCTTACAATCTTTTTATTCTTTATTCTTATAGTTCTATAACAGGAGCTTGACGTTTTATCAATAAAATAGAAATAAAATTAAAAACAAAAAATTGTCTCGTTTCATAGTTTTTTATATATGGAACGGGACAATTTTTATTTTTTTTTATTCTTATTTCTATTTCATTGATAAAACGTCAAGCTCCTGTGGATATATTCACATGATAAACTTTGATGAGTTTGTTTTGGTGAAAGCTAACAAAGCCAACATTCTCAAGTAAAAGTACGATCAAATACCATTCTCCTATAGAAAACAGTATCCGATAATCAGACATATTTTATTATTCAATAACTGACACGCGTTAGTGGTGATTTCTTAATAATTACTGTTATTTTTCTGGTATTAAGTTCAGTGATTTTTATGATATTAAATTCTTCTTTTCATCGGGGGTCAAACAAAGGCAATGGAATGTGTATTTGTAGCTTCTCCGCTAAGTATGCAGTATTAAGGAGGAATATTACATACCGGCTGGCTCGGAATCAGGATAGTGCGTCCACTTGAAGTTACATGTCTATCCACGGATTGCTATAACTAAGTATGTTAGTCTAGTATAGTATGGACATCATTATCTCATGGTAACGTATTCCCGCAAATGATATTGGTGAAAACTGCTCATTTGGCGATAAACAACAAACACGAGGTTGCTTAGAGTGTAAATGATATGCTTACTTTTCACTTTATTTTTATTTCCAGCAATTTAAGTGTCTACATCAAGCCCTATGTCTTAGAGGTATCGATTTAAGTGTCTACATCAAGCCCTATGTCTTAGGGGTATAGATTTAAGTGTCTACATCAAGCCCTATGTCTTAGTGGTATCGATTTAAGTGTCTGCATCAAGCCCTATGTCTTATTGGTATCGATTTAAGTGTCTTCATCAAACCCTATGTCTTAAGAGTATCGATTTAAGTGTCTACATCAAGCTCTATGTCTTAGTGGTATCGATTTAAGTGTCTACATCAAGCCCTATGTCTTAGTGGTATCGAATTAGGTGTCTGCATCAAGCCCTATGTCTTATTGGTATCGATTTAAGTGTCTGCATCAAACCCTATGTCTTAGTGGTATCGATGTAAGTGTCTACATCAAGCCCTATGTCTTAGAGGTATCGATTTAAGTGTCTACATCAAGCCCTTTGGCTTAGGAGTATCAATTTAAGTGTCTACATCAAGCCCTATGTCTTAGGGGTATCGATTTAAGTGTCTGCATCAAACCCTATGTCTTAGTGGTATCGATTTAAGTGTCTACATCAAGCCCTATGTCTTAGTGGTATCGATTTAAGTGTCTGCATCAAGCCCTATGTCTTATTGGTATCGATTTAAGTGTCTGCATCAAACCCTATGTCTTAGGAGTATCGATGTAAGTGTCTACATCAAGCCCTATGTCTTAGTGGTATCAATTTAAGTGTCTACATCAAGCCCTATGTCTTAGGGGCATAGATTTAAGTGTCTGCATCAAACCCTATGCCTTAGGAGTATCGATTTAAGTGTCTACATCAAGCCCTATGTCTTCGGGGTATCGATTTAAGTGTCTATATCAAGCCCTATGTCTTAGGAGTATCGATTTAAGAGTCTACATCAAGCCCTATGTCTTAGTGGTATCGATTTAAGTGTCTACATCAAGCCCTATGTCTTAGGAGTATCGATTTAAGTGTCTACATCAAGCCCTATGTCTTAGTGGTATCGATTTAAGTGACTGCATCAAACCCTATGTCTTAGGAGTATCAATTTAAGTGTCTACATCAAGCCCTATGTCTTAGGGGTATCGATTTAAGTGTCTACATCAAGCCCTATGTCTTAGTGGTAT
>MJUT01009414.1:207950-232110 GCA_002080005.1 Gigantidas platifrons | reverse complement strand
TAAGTGTCTACATCAAGCCCTATGTCTTAGGAGAATCAATTTAAGTGTCTACATCAGGCCCTATGTCTTAGTGGTATCGATTTAAGTGTCTGCATCAAGCCCTATGTCTTAGTGGAATCGATTTAAGTGTCTGCATCAAGCCCTATGTCTTAGTGGTATCAATTTAAGTGTCTACATCAAGCCCTATGTCTTAGGAGAATCAATTTAAGTGTCTACATCAAGCCCTATGTCTTAGGAGAATCAATTTAAGTGTCTACATCAAGACCTATGTCTTAGGGGTAACGATTTAAGTGTCTACATCAAGCCCTATGTCTTAGTGGTATCAATTTAAGTGTCTACATCAAGCCCTATGTCTTAGGAGAATCAATTTAAGTGTCTACATCAAGCCCTATGTCTTAGGAGAATCAATTTAAGTGTCTATATCAATCCCTATATCTTAGGGGTATCGATTTAAGTGTCTACATCAAGCCCTATGTCTTAGGGGTATCGATTTAAGTGTCTATATCAAGCCCTATGTCTTAGGGGTATAGATTTAAGTGTCTACATCAAGCCCTATGTCTTAGGGGTATCGATTTAAGTGTCTATACCAAGCCCTATGTCTTAGTGGTATCGATTTAAGTGTCTACATCAAGCCCTATGTCTTAGGAGTATCGATTTAAGTGTCTACATCAAGCCCTATGTCTTAGGAGTATAGATTTAAGTGTCTACATCAAGCCCTATGTCTTAGGAGTATAGATTTAAGTGTCTACATCAAGGCCTATGTCTTAGGAGTATCGATTTAAGTGTCTACATCAAGCACTATGTCTTAGTGGTATCGATTTAAGTGTCTACATCAGGCCCTATGTCTTAGTGGTATCGATTTAAGTGTCTACATCAAACCCTATGTCTTAGGGGTAACGATTTAAGTGTCTACATCAAGCCCTATGTCTTAGTGGTATCGATTTAAGTGTCTACATCAAGCCCTATGTCTTAGTGGTATCGATTTAAGTGTCTACATCAAGCCCTATGTCTTAGGGGTATCGATTTAAGTGTCTACGTCAAGCCCTATGTCTTAGTGGTATCGATTTAAGTGTCTGCATCAAGCCCTATGTCTTAGGAGTATCAATTTAAGTGTCTACATCAATCACTATGTCTTAGTGGTATCGATTTAAGTGTCTACATCAAGCCCTATGTCTTAGGGGTATCGATTTAAGTGTCTACATCAAGACCTATGTCTTAGTGGTCTCGATTTTGCATCTGTTACTACAATTTTACTATAGGATTTTGGAACAGATCCGACAGTATGATATTTTTTGTTATTCTGTTAGATTTTGGAACAGATCCGACAGCGCTGTATTTTTTGTTTTTCTGTTAGATTTTGGGACAGATCCGACAGCGTTGTATTTTTTGTTTTTCCGTTAGATTTAGGAACAGATCCGACAGCGCTGTATTTTTTGTTTTTCTGTTAGATTTTGGAACAGATCCGACAGCGTTGTATTTTTTGTTTTTCTGTTAGATTTTGGAACAGATCCTACAGCGTTGTATTTTTTGTTTTTCTGTTAGATTTTGGAACAGATCCGACAGCGTTGTATTTTTTGTTTTTCTGTTAGATTTTGGAACAGATCCGACAGTGTGATATTTTTTGTTTTTCTGTTAGATTTTGGAACAGATCCGACAGCGTTGTATTTTTTGTTTTTCTGTTAGATTTTGGAACAGACTCGACAGTGTGATATTTTTTGTTCTTCAATTTACCATTACAATGTGATATATCTAGTTTAGTGGCCGACGTGGTCGTCATTGTATGGTAGTTGGATTTACAACTACCTATGCAATCAATGCCTATCTCCACTAACGTTGTGAGTTCGAATACGACTCAGGCGATGTGTGCTCGATGCAACATTATGTGATAAAGTTTATCAGTGGCTTGCGTAAGGTCGGTGGTTTTTACACATTCTTGTATCCACAATCCGTGGTATAATATGGGTGCACATTTTATACAAAAATACAAAATCTGATGTTGGTTTTTTGTGTAATTTAGGTATTTTTTTCACTTATTTCAATATTTTCATCCATTAAAATAATTTGATCATTTAAAAATGTTTCTACAGTAGGATAAATTTGATTAATTCTGCTCATCCATGAATTTATATATTATTATACAATAATTACAGAGCAAAACATATCTATATATTTATAAGCTATATTACGTGACTGTATAGATGATAATTTTAAGTAATGATGTGTATTGTTACAATGAGAAGCTTACGTGTGTCGTCCACTGATAGAACTATAGTGAATAATATATTCAGCCATCCCAAAGCCACACAAAAATCTACATGTACATTAGTTTAAGCTACTCAAACAGATATTTTCAATTTGTTCTGATTTTCATTTTTTTTTTAGGAAAGGATTTATGAACTTTCTTTTTAAATCGTTATCTGACAGTAAGAACGTCATTTTTCTTAACTACAACTCCTTCCCCTACATCGAACATTTCCCATTCATTTATTGGTTCAATTCTCGTGTAGATTTAATATGTGACAAATATAAATTGATTAATACTTCCTTGTTATTGAACAAGAAAACAGTGTTACCATAAGTTCAATGGATGTCATTAGTAATCTAGAATCGGTATAATCAGGATTACTGCTGGATAAATGTAAAATCAAGTAACAATTTGAACTATTAATACGTCTAAGGAGATCAATCACTTTAAAATATTCTAAGTTTGTCAAAAATATAATAATGTTTTCCTTCATCATTATATTTCGGCTTCGTCTCTATCTACATCACGAAGAAAGACAGTATTATATTTTTTAATGTCCATGGGTCTTATGAATATATGCATCTTGTAAAAGTTAAAAATACCCCGTTTTCATTTGACAACAATGACATGGGACAATTTATACAAATATGACCAAACTATTTATTGACGGAAGGAACCATACTTATTTCAATCAACAATAAGACCCCTTTTGCACATTTCCCGATTTTGTTCTAAAAATAATTGCTATACCTTTTTTCATACGAGTTATCTCCCTTACGACGGGCAAACAGTACCAGTCTAGAAAAGACAGAGAAAAGGCTAAGCAGTTGAGTATAATTTTCTAAAAAAATATATAGATATTTGAACCTAGTAAAAAAAATTAGAGGACAATTTCATAGGAAATAGACAGTTGTTTCAAATTAAAATTTTGAACAGATTTTGGAAACAATATATACACATGTATATGTTATTTTTCTTGAACGTTGCTGGAAACGGGAACATTTTTCCCGTCTTAAAGGTCAATAACTCATGTAAAACGTATAATTTTAGAATCAAAGTCAGAAATGTGCAGATGGTTCTAGTTTCTGTATTCTTTAGAATAAAAGTTGTTTTCCATTATTTTTAACCTGTCTATAGAAAAAAATTCAAATTCCCAAAGAAAAATATATCAGCTGTGTAAAGTTATTTCTGACTTTTTTTCCAGTTTTATATGTAAATACAACGTGGTCTTAAGTTATTTTGATCTTATTAAAAAAATCAAATTAAAAAAAAAAAAAAAAAAAAAAAGAAAGAAAGAAATGCAAATATCAGCTGTGTGGCGTTATTTTTTTTTAAATTTGTTTTTAAACAAAATTCGCTTCGTTCAGAATTAATTAGCGACAATAAACGTGTACTAGACTTTGAATAACATCTATTATCTATATTAATGATGAAGTTCTCGTATATAAATTTACACGTATCATAATTAGCTAGATGGTGTGACACAAAATGATATGAATATTAAGTATTTATTAAATAATTATGGGTGCTCGTTCTGATTACTGGAACCGCCCATGTAATAATTACGTATTTATAACCATCTGAATTTCGATGAATTCAGGGTTAGGGATAGAATATTGTGTTTAACGCCACGTTCAACAATATTTCAGTTATATTGTTATATTATGACAAACTGTATCACATAATGTTGTATCGAGTATTCCTCGCCTGAGTGAGATTCGAACTCACAACGTTAGTAGTGATAATTAATTATTACGTAGGTAGTTATAAATCCAACTACCATGCGATTATGACCACGGCGACCCTCGATTAATTCAGATACACTAACAGAGTCAATATTTACACTTTTAAAAATGACAGGTAAATAACTGTTTGACATGACTGCAAAAAAGTCAAAACAGGTAAATTACATTGTCTGTAAAAAAAAAAGTCATATTAACAATTTATGGAATATGGCATAAAACCAGGGTTCATTTTCAAATATAAATATTTGGACGAGAATTCGCATAAAATCATGGTTGTGATTAGGATTTAATTTAGGAATCGACTATTTTCATTTTTGATGATGCAAAATATCATTTTAACAACTTAAAATGTCACAAATATTGAATTTAAAAAAACAGAAGCCAAAAATATTAAATGTGCTAGTATTCTTTTTTTTTTTTTAAATTAAACAATAATTTCGAGTTTTTCTAGTAAACAAAATGTATATTGTTTTGAACTAAGATGAAAACACTTCAATAATAACAGTAAACTAATTATGTGTTGTCACCGGACGGTTAAGAGTTCATGTCTGTTCTGGTCATTTACCCACGTAGTATCGTATTCCTCTCAATTAAACGTCAATAACATATATATATATATATGTTCCTAGATTTCCAAATGTCTATATTTCTATTTCAATCTGGGACCGTCGTGGCCGTGACCATATGGTAGTTGGATTTACTACTACCTATGCAACCAGTGTCTACCATCACTGATGTTGATTTAAACATATTTTATTGACAAAAATATACAATAGGATTGAACAACAAGTTTTACAACTTATATGAAGTTCTTTCCAGTAGCATACAAACATAGGTCTGACAGAGAATATTGATGCTGTGAGTTTGAATCCAGCTAAGGGCGAGGTGTCCAACATTATGTGATAAAGTTTGTCAGTGACTTGTGACAGGTCGGTGGTTTTCTTTGGGTTCTCCGGTTTCTCCACCAATAAAACTGACCGCCACGATATAACTGAAATATTGTTGAAAGTGACGTAAAACACCATAAAACAAACAAAACCAACCTAGTTTTCCAAATCTTGATTCAATCTTAAATACTTTTAATCATTTAATCATCTCAGAACTTCATCTAACTATTGTAACTTTAATAAAAAAAATATGCTAAAAAAAATATTAGTATATTTGACGAAAATTTTTACAAATTATTTTATATCTTATAGAAAAGATGATAATACAAGCACTATGTTCTACGGAAACGGCTATTTTTTTTTAACACATTAATTTATTTATTGTATTATTATTGATACACTTGACGGTTAAGCCGCCCAAACTATCATATGCTATTTTTGTGAGGAAAGCTGACATAGACGTTGTAGTACCCGATTCATATATTTCTAATATAAACAAAAATACAAGAATTTATAAAATGGATATTGTGGAAAATAATTCAACATAATATATTTTATCTTTCCTTGGCTTAGCATCGAATTTCGAAGGTTATTTAGAGAATAATTATATACCATATTCTGAATAAACTGGTAGGACGTGCTAAAGTGGGTCACAGGTCACTGTGAGTAGCATGTGTACTCACGTGACTTGTCTCATTGGTATCGAGAAACAGATACGGTGTTGAAAAAACTATTGATACTCATAAAATATTGATATGTTATATGAAAATAATATATATTAAGTTTAAACCTGTATATTTCCATTTCAACTTTTATGTACTGAGATATTGTGTATACAAAGCCATGCATTGTATTTAAGCATGTTCTTAGAAAAAAAACTTAAAAAAGAAAAACAATTCTGTACTTACCATATTCGAGAATACTCTCAATTCCATTACAGAGTTTCTCCACAGCATGGTTCTCCTCTACCAGTAACTACAAGTATAATTATTAAAAGTAAATATATAAAAATAATTAAAAAAAAACAACACCCAGCAACAACCAAAAATACAGCATTGTCAGAACTGTTACAAAATCTAATCGGACATTGTAGATACGGACGACAATAGATACCCCTCGCACATAATATATACATGACCGCCGAGTGTCCTGCCTTGCTATGTGCAATTTATTAAAAACAAAAGTGGCGAGGTTGAACTAAGTTGATGGAGCGGTCATGCAAGAGTTTTACAGATGTGAGTAAAATGTTAACCCTTACATGAAGCTAGGTGATCACCCTTATTGTAAATAAAGTGAGAAAGTTAAGTGAGAAAGTTCAAACAATGAGTAAAATGTCAACCCTCACATGAAACTAGGTGATCACCCTTATTGTAAATAAAGTGAGAAAGTTAAGTGAGAAAGTTTAAATAATGAGTAAAATGTCAACCCTCACATGAAGCTAGGTGATCACCCTTATTGTAAATAAAGTGAGAAAGTTCAAACAATGAGTAAAATGTCAACCCTCACATGAAGCTAGGTGATCACCGTTATTGTAAATAAAGTGAGAAAGTTTAAATAATGAGTAAAATGTCAACCCTCACAGGAAGCTAGGTGATCACCGTTATTGTAAATAAAGTGAGAAAGTTTAAATAATGAGTAAAATGTCAACCCTCACATGAAACTAGGTGATCACCGTTATTATATAGAAACTGAGAAATTAAAAAAAGAAAAAAGAAAAAAAAAGAAAGTAATTGAATACAAATCATCCCTTGAGTACCTACAGTCAATGGACGTAAGTGTTCGTCACCCTCGATTTTACGCTATATATTTTATATAAAACCACATTTTTCAATTTTTTTTTAATGTGAAGTTAGACGGATTTTGATCATTTTTACACCAGAAGAAGCAGAAATATTTAAAGATTATTTATTTATTTTAGCATGATTTTCCGTTAGATTGCCTTTATTTTCTTATGGTTTAAAGACAATTTTTGTTTTCTGACGTCAAATTTGCTATATATATTTAAACAAAAATAAAATCGGAAAAATCAACATTTGTGTTTAAATCGCCAGAAAACAAAAATCCTGCAGACAAATTTTTTTATCAGATAAACAAATAAAATTCAACGAATTCTGCGTGTCTTGAAATAAATATCATAAAAATCTGTCCAGAGAGAGCTTTAACATATTTTTTTGAAAAAAAAATGGTTTTATATAAGATATACATGCATAGTAAAAAATCGAAGGTGACGAATAATTTTGTCCATGGATTCTACTGCATATTCTAAACAGTAACCAAACTCATTTGTATACTACGAGAATCTAGGAAAGAGTTGCTGATTAAATACCCGGAGAATTAAGAACAGAAGTGCACAGTTCTATGATATATAACCGTTACTGAAAACTGAATGAGCAAACGACAGTAGGGCACAAGACAGAAGGAACTTAACCAGCAAACAAAATAACAGATAAAACATGGAAACTAAAAAGATAAGAAAGACGAATCCCAATAAAAACTGAGTTGAACCCATGTTTTAGTGAATGGTTATTCTTCATTCACTTTTGGCGACATTAATTACACAGTATTTATTATACGTTTGATAAACAATACAGGTCATAGGGTTTTAGTTTGGGTAAAATTCATAAGTTTTAAGTGTTTAAAGTACATTGACATCGATGACATCATTGTACATGTAAACATCTTATTATAGGCAATGGAAATTAGCATCAACAAAAATAAAACGCCGAAAATAATAATGAAAGATTAAGTAATGTAATCGTAAAACATATAATGTTAAATATCAAGTCAGATATATATATATATATTATAGTATGAAGACCGCGACGAAGGTTACAAAACAAAGTAGAGGAATCAGCATGGGACGTTGATAACATAGCTAATAGACAATAAACATGAAATAAAATAAAAGATGTATCGGACAACTGTCAATACGAATTCTACAATAAATATATACAAAACAAATCACAAAATTAAGCAAACAAACAAGTAGAAACAACAATAAATAAATAAAATATCAGTATCAATCATTATTTGTTTTTCCTAAAAGTAATGATCTTTAAATAACAGATTCTACTTTCTTAGTTTATTACGAGAAATTCATTGACATTGATATTGTACTGTCCATGTGTATGTTGTCATTCATTTTTTAGATAATATGTAGTCTTTTTGAATGTATGTTTTTTATCGTATGATTATATATGTATTGTCAGAAGGGGTTGGATCCCATTAACCTGTTTAAAACCGCCACATTTGTGTGTCTGTCCAAAGACAGGACCTGGATTTCCAACATCACATGTCATTTTGTTTTTGTTATGAAAGGTGGTTGTTATAGTTGTTGAAATTGGTGGAATTGTTGATAGTCACTGTTTAAAACTTTCTTTGCAAAAAACAAACTACCACTATATGTATATTACTCCATCAATAGACCTATTTCACATTAACCTATTATTTGTTGTAAGCGGCCTTAGTCCAAAGTCCAATCGGAGTAAAATCCGGGTGGTAAGCGGCCTTTCTGCTTGGATTATATCATGGCGATAGGTTGATTTTTGACTACCACTTCATTTTTAACCTTTTCGAAGTTTTATTCACTTTATTTATTTGCAAAATTTTATTGTACATTTACACATGGATCCTGGTGATCAAATTAATATAAATGTCAGTTCACTATTATTGATTAATTTAGTAGTTGAAAAGTCGAGAATCTGAGACAGTTCTGGACGATGAGAGGTCTGACGAAAACAGGAACGAAGGAGGAGCTAGCGGTCGTATGTTTTTCGGCATGTAAGTTAAACGTATTTCTTGTTAGCCCATGGTGATGTTGCATTGACATGCTGAAAGACTATAAGGTTGACAAGGTCTATGAATATTTTTTAAGTGGGTGGTTGCAGGAGGCATATTTCTTAAAAAGACAAAGTCGAACAACAACAGGAACTTGTGTAATTTATTTTAAGTGTTCACCATCATAGAGACTGAATGACGACCCCCACAATGTATGGATAATGATATGCACAAAAGATGATGGTTTGACAGAAGGAGCTTATTGTTCATGCACTGCAGAGCAAGAAATGTATGCATGCTATTTTTATTCTCTATCGCGTCTATGCAGCAGCAGTGCCAAGTCAGGACCATTAGATAACAACCGAAGGGATTGCAACCAATCTTGGCTGAAATGTTCCTAACAAATTCAGGACCAAATGTTGGTATTGTGGTGCTAATTGATGATCAAACCTGGGTACAGGGGGCCATTAAAGCTTAGAACTGCATATTGTAATCAATTGAAATCAGGTTTAGTGATGAGCCTTGCTAGATTCTGCCAAAATGTTGTTACTATGGTGTCAATCAATCAGTACATTTCAATAATGTTGGAGAGCTGTCAATTAAAATCTCTCTGGAAGCTAATGATCTGTGTACATATTTAGTTTGTCCACTACATGTGTATTTCCACTAATAATTATTCAGCTTCTATAGTACAAGGTAGTACATTTCAATAATGTTGAAAAGATGTCAGTTCAAATCTGACTGGAAGCTAATCTATGGGTTTTATTTTGATATATGCTCGACCATGTCGACTGCATTAATTAACTTGGGTACAAGTCCCTAGCTTATTGAAAGTTTTGAAGAACTACTTCCTTTTCAGTGTGATTTTTATACGACTAACCATGTTGCCGTGGTATAACTATGGGTCTGTAGACAAAGTGATTTCCGACCTCATCAGTGGTGTAATGGTTAGCATGCTCGTCATGAATGTATCCATGGATCTGACCCCTGTCTAGTCAAACCAAAGACTATAAAATTGGTAAGCATGCAGCATTAAGGAGTAAGAACAAGGACCGGTCGGCTCGGAATTAGAATAATATCCACAGACTGTTGTTTCAATGAACTAGCACTATAAAAATCCAACTAAGCGTGTTAGTCTTTTAATTTTTTGTATCTAAATGTGTTTTCTGTTGCTCATGCTTAAATAGTTTGCACATCACATGTTAGAGTTGACGTTTCTTGTTGTTCTTTGTTTCAAAAAAATTATGAATGGAATGTTTTTTTATCTCCCATATGAGTGTTGTTTTTCATGTAAAATTATTGAATATTTTGGGCTTTGTTTATTTACCTGAGAAAGTCTTAGACAAATATTTTGAAATTAAAGGAGTTTTGGCACTTTTTAGTATGTTTTTTGGAGTGGATTTTTTGTCAGATTTCCGAACTTCTCAATTCAATAACTAAGGGATAAAGAAAATTGCATAGTGTCCCCCAATATCAACTTTTTGATGTTAAAAGCAATATTATTTTCATTCAATCATTAACTTAAGACTTCACCAGGATGTGGGGATTGTGTTTTATTACCTATTCTTCAATGTTCCAGTTCATGGTTTAGTTATTTTACAACATTGTTATTATGCATGTAGCTGACCTTTCAGACATGCTAAAAATGTTTTGGTTTTGCAATAAATATTTCTTGTTAATGACTATTTGTTTAATTTTTGTGCCCTATAATTTACAAAAGCTACAGAGTTGAATCATTTACAAAGTACATGTACATGTATATATTTTTCCCGAACCAAGTTTTACCTGTTCCTGAATTTAGCACCTTTCCCATACTTATCCTAACAAGTTTTTATTGATCTCCTGACAGTTGCATATACAAGAAAGGATGGAGTGCCCCATGAACAGAAACCACACCATAATGATGTGCTCGACATACATGTAAGAATGGAACATGACTTTTAATGTTTAGTCCTGTATTAGGGCATACTAATTATCCCCTGTCTGTCCCTTCCTACAGTTTTTGTAATTGTTGTAGTATGTTTAATAGTACAAATACTAAAGGTGTGCATTCTTACAGGATTTTGACTTCTAAACAATCACAAAATGATAAAGTTGAATAAGTCATTTTCAAGTTAGTGCATCAAAAGTGTCTTACACACACAGACTTTATACATTCTCTAACAAAAAGGGTATACCAGTTTTTAAGTTGAGTCTTTTAAAAAGTTTTATTTGTTGCTCCATATTATCATAATCTACAAATTGGATATGTAATGTGATATACATATTCAAAACTATATATATATAACAATGCAGAAGTCTAACATAATGCCAGCATTAACATTACAAAGCTGTTTTTGTAAAATAAAATCATCTGCTAGTCGTTGTTTAGGGAAAATATTTCTTTTGTTTTCCCCTTTTTATAAGAACCCCCTCTTTATTGGATAGTCGGACAACAACATATAAGAGATTTAGTTAATCGACAAGGACCCGCTAGGATGATATAATTTATTTAGTCTTGCAGGTCTATGATGTTTTGTAAACATAGTACTATTTGCCATGTTGCGTGTTTATGCCATATGGTCATAATGGTGTCCTTCGAACTACTATATAGCTGAATATTTACACGATCTTCATTATTTTCAATATCTACTGGATAAATGTAGCCATAAATCATTTTCCTAACCAACAAATTCATGAAAACTTCCTTAAGTGACGATATGCGCATAACTGCCACGATAAATAAATTGTCTCGATGTGTTTACAAATGCAATGACGTCTTGTTTACGTTTTTTACTCTGATTGACCTTTGAACCATAATGGCGGCGGTAACGTGAAATTGGTCTATTACAAATAAACATTGCATAAACACATATTGTACATTATATCAAGCGGCCGTCATGGCCGAGATAGCATGGTAGTTGGATTTACAACTACCTAACTACATATGCAATCAATGCCTATCAGCAATGATGTTGTGAGTTTGAATTTCGATCAGGGCGAGGTGTACAACATTATGTGATAAAGTGTCTTGCGGCAGGTCAGTGGTTTTTTCCGGGTACTCCGGTTCCCTCCACCAATAAAGCGGATCGCCACAACATAACTGAAATATTGTTGAAAGTGGCGTTCAACACCATCAAATATACACTATATCATGAATTAGATTTAGAAAGAAGATATCTTATGAATGTTAATATAACAAGATAAAAATACATCGCTAAAATTACCTGTGGGTGTTTCAACTCGTAAATTTACATTGAAATCTGAGATATTTCGTCATAAAACTTCACACATGGTTTTGTCTATCATATTTCTTGAAGACAAACAGAAAATTTTATTGCATTTGTCAATATTTTATGAGTATCGACAGTTTTTTCAACACCGTATCTGTTCACGTGACTACGCATGCTACTCACAGTGACCCGTGACCCACATTAGCAGGTGTGACCAGTCTTTTGTAAACATGGTATATTATAATGATTATTAGAACGTATATACAAATAAACATATATACATATATACAGTCAATGGACATAAGTATTCGTCACCCTCGATTTTACGCTATATATTTCATATAAAACCACATTTTTGTGAAGTCATTTCTATTACTATCGGAAGGAACCTGGAGTACCCATAGAACAGCAAACTTATTGACAATAAAATATAAAATGAAAAGCCAAAAATACAATGCTGTCAGAACAGTCTCAAGATCTAATATCAAAATCATAGAAAGAGTCAAAATTCGATACCCTAGCACTCAAATACATAACCGCTTACGTTCCTGGTTTTGTACTGGCACTTAAATAAAGAGTGGCGGGGCTACTCCCTTATATTTGGCTGTATCGAGCTCATTTAGACATGGGCCTTTGGAATTATAAGTAGATAACACATCTACCACACGATAAAGATCACATAGACCTCATCATTTAATTAAACATACTTATTTGTAATGAGCTTGCAATAAAAATTTATATTATTAAAAAAAATAACACGCTTGTCAATGTAACACCTAGTCCATATTAAAAGGTAGTTAAGAACATATATAACAATATATGTTGACACACGTCATTTATCTGCTAAACTGTTATCCGTATTTGTCGTAAATAACATGATGGTCTTCAACGATGTGGAAATTTATACCAGGGTTATGACGTAAAGAAATGGAAAAAAAAGCAAAAAACAAAAAACAAAAAAACAAACAAACAAACAAAAACAAACAAAACTACTACATTGTACACTGTCGGAATAATTCCAATTAAAATAATCGTAGAATGACACAAATCGATACCCTAAACACACAAATACATGACGACACACTTTTCGTGCTTGGTACAGACATTTCAATAAAAAGTGGCGGGGTTCAACTTGTTTATGGGCATAAACTTCCCCTCTTAACAATCATGACACGAATACCATCAGTAAAGCAGTAAGTCAGTGGATACAACCTTAGAAATAATGAAAATTATGTACTCCCCAGATGTAGATCACGAATAAGTGAAAAATCCTTTATACCATCTACTGTCCGAATTTGGAATGATCTTAGTCCAACTATTAGAAATTTACAAACTATTTCACAATTTAAATTAAAAATAAAAGGTGACCAATTTAGACCACCGGTATATTATGGTGAAGGATTAAGACAATTTAACATATTGCATACAAGGTTACGGCATCAATGTAGTTCTTTAAAAGCCGACCTAACTAAAATTCATGTAGTGGACGATCCAAAATGTTCCTGCGGTTCGCCTATTGAGGATGCCATTCATTACCTTTTAGAATGGCAATTATATAATAACCAAAGGATATTGTTATTCAATGACTTAATTAATGTGAATATTGAGATTAATGTTGAAACACTATTGTTTGGAAATGATACATATACTGATCATATTAATTCGAAAAATTTTGAGAAAGTTCGGTGTTTTATTAAACAGACAAAAAGATTTTGTACTTCAAGTCAGCAACTTTAGAATTTTGTTATATTTTGTTTTCCTCTGATTTTTCCTCCTTTTTTCCTCGTTTGTATTAATTCATGACTCTTTTGTTTACCTCTTATGTCTAATACTATGTTGTATATGTTTTGCTGTCATTATATATTATGTGTATTATTTATGTAAGGAGAGGACTTAATATAAGTTGCAATAACTTGTGTCCAATCCTATTGCCAAATTTATCGCAATAAAATATTATTACATTAAAGCAGTAAGACAGAAGATACGTGATAAAATAAATTGCAAATCCATAGAGAGACAAAATAATAAAAAAAGAAGCACAGTTAATCAAAATATGGGCATCAAAAATCAAGGATGAGCTCAGGTGCTCCGGAGGGGTTGGCATTTCTTGCTCCATGTGTAGCGCTCGTCGTGTTATCCAGGTTAATGGTCAAAGTCCAGTAAATATAGAAAACGAAGCAAAAGATAGATTATGTCAGTTCAAACAGACCCTACGAAATTTGTGAGATAGAAATTACGTATCAATTAGCCATTCCATGATAGCGATTTGAAAATTTTCGAAATGGAGACTTTAATTTGACTATAACGAACCACAGTGTAAGCAATTAGTTTTTCTCTAACCAGAAAATTTGGATAGTATGCCTATAATATCGCTTAGAATGAGATATAAAAAAGCAGTATGGATGTGCTGCTGGCATGTTAGTCGAAATGAATTGGAAGTTGATGTCAAGAAGGGTCGCAGGGGCTAACTAGGCCAAATTTATGATCTCTACACCAGGTAAACCAGGTAAATTTCATTTGCCGTACAAGTTTGATTTCAATCGATCACATGATCATCGTTAATTGTAAGGTAAATGTTTGAAGAGAGTGTCGGTAATGTCTTTATTTCAATCTGCTTTAGATAGATGCGATCCAGCAAATCACTGAACCGCGCATCTTCCTTGTTTAAAAGTTACTTGTCCTAGTGGGGCTCATGTTGTTCAATAGTAACACCACTGGTGCCACTAGAGGAACAGGAACTGCTAACCCTCCCGGAACACCTGACTTGACATCCGCGTTCGTGTTACTCGAGATTTAAATTTCGATGTCGTGTTTTGTAGATAATTGTTTTGTCCCTTTGTCCGTTTTCTTTTGGCCGTTATATTGTATGGCATTCTTCTATTTACTATCCATTATTACGCTTTTGGTACTATCAAACTTTTATATATAGTGGGAACTGAAATTAAGGATTGGCTTTTATTTATGAAGTCCACCTCATACCAATATGTGAAAAGGTGCGTTGACCTTGTTCATTAAAGAAACAAAGCTGAACGATCTCCTTCTGTAGGAGGGTGTTAATATTATGATTTTAGTGTAAGAAATGGTGGTGGAAATAGTAGAGAAAACCGAATGAACTGCAATATATCTCCCGAGTATTTGAGAATCCAAATATGCTTCACTCCCAACGTTATGCTTCATTTGTCGTAGTCGCTTCTACTCATTTCTTCATTTTTTGCCCACTAGGTTTGTAGGAGGATAATAAGACGTGCAGCTTGTGGAGATGGAACTACCTACCATTGTGGAACATCTTAATTCATCCCCGTGTTTTGGAAGGCTTCGTGTTACTCAATCTTTAGGTTTCTGTGTAGTTTTTTTTTTTCGACCGTTGTTTCGCTTTTCTTCATTTTCTTTTAGCCACTTAGCCTGTCTTACTTCGAATTACGACTTTTGATCAAACCTTTGTTATTTTCAAATATTTCCTAAGGCATATGCACAATTAAACTCTTTTTAAGCTTACTTGGTTGAACGTATGCCAAAAGCTGTCTTATCTTTTTAAAAATTTGTATTTCTTGTTACCTCAACGAAAACGCCAACGACTGCTAAACCATCCGGCATCTTCATAGCTTCAGACAAATTACCATACTTCTGGGCATAGTGGACAAAGTGAACCTATAATGATAAACCTCTTTCTAATCAATTTCCTAAGAGTAATGCCCCTTTAACAGATTCTACATTTTTAGCTAGCATTCAGTTAGTAATAAGCATTCATTGACCCTGTTATTGTACCGTCCATGGGTATGTTGCCATTTATTTTTTATGTTCAAAATTTGATTCAAACAAACTGAAGACACATTTATCCTGGTCTCACACAAAGACTATTGATATTTTTAGATAATTATGACTAATTGATATTTAATCTGTTAGAAGTATCAGCTATGACCTTTTGACCTATGTTATTTAACAACAAACATTCATTGACCCTCGAGGTACTTTTGTGTTCAGTAATTTAAAATGAGTAGTTGTTTGTTTATTTTGTTGGTATTGGTGGAATTATTTACCATCACTGTTTTAAGTTCCTGTCATAATGATATTCAAGAACTTTTGTAGTCCCGTGAATCTACGCGGGATGTTGCTATGCCACGTTATTATTATGGATCGTCGATTAAAAAACATATATCAAGAACAATATTAATTTCAATTAAATTGAATGAATTGCTCATATTTGATAACTTTGCATAGTATAAATTGACATTTTTACTAAGCTTCATACAAATATTATAAAAAAAATTTATTTGTAACTCTAAGCTAATAAATATACTTTTGATGTATTTGACCTATTAAGCAGAGAAGTTCGAATCTGGAAATCGAATGTAACGTGGTATCGTCATAAATGAAAAAAAAACCCTCCTAACATACATTGTATCTACTTTAATGTACTCGACTAGTTTCTGGAATACCAACGTGGAGCAGGAATTGCTTATCCTTCCGGAACACCTGAGTTCACCCCTGGTTTCTAGTTGGGTTTGTCTTGCTTATGGTTTGTATATCATTGTTTCTCGCTTATCTATAGATCATTGAATTGTCTGCCCTTCGATTTACGGTTTCTGAAGAACTCCTTTGGTATCTCCAAACGATTCCTCCTCAGGTATTGTCATAGTAACAAAATTGACAAGCCAAATATTTTGTTCAAAAGGTCTAGTGGATTAATAAAATAAACGTTAACGAAAACCAAATGTGCAATCATCAATGGACAATTCAGAGACACTGGCAATATTGGATGCTCGGGAAAGGTAAACTGTTCCTGCTGCTTACAAGACACCCGCTGTGTTACTCAAATATACATTTAAGTCCGGTTAAAGTCTTGGTAGTGATAGAAGAAAGAAAAAAATATATGTAGAAAGTAAAAGATCCACTCTCGTATGAGATATGGACATATCGTAACGGTCAACCAGATCGTGATGACTACCGTCGAATTGTTTGTAGCAATGACTTCAACGTCCTAAGACCAATATAGTATTGTAATACGGTACCTCCGCTGGTCTTTTCTTGCCATTTACTGAGTGTTCAGATCCAATTGTATTATTTGATCCCCAATGTAAGTGCATCTCCGCTAGCTTGTAATCGCCATGCAGATGTGCTCCACGTAATGTTAGGTTATCTGTTACGGCCATACTTGCTTTAAAATATAATAAAAACGAATCACTGCAGAATTTATTTCAACTGAAAAGATACTTGGATGCATCATACAATTCGGCGTTCAAATTGAGATGAACTGTCAAATAAAATAGGAAGATATACATCGGTTTGTGAGTGAGTGATTGTTGTTTAACGCCAAATGAACAACTTTTTCTTTATATCAATGCGAGAACAAGTTGCATTCGACAAGACAGGGATAATGCCTACTTTGTACTAGACCAACACGCTTAATTGTATTTTTATAGTGTTAGCTCACTGAAACAACAGTACACGGGTAGACATGTTGGACACATTGTGATGTCAAGCCAGTCAGTCATTGATCTTACTTCTTAATGCTTTAAGAAGAAACAACAAATACCAAATTGTATTGTATTTCGTATAACCTGACCGGGGCTTGAACACACGATCTTTCGCGTCATCATCTGCTATTAAACAAAGGTAGGTCTCTGTACTACAGTCGCCATATTGCTTTGACATTAGACATTTAAAAGATCTCTCGGTGAGACGAACATTTTGTCATTCAACAAAGTGTTTAGTTCTTTATCACTTTGTTTTTTGTACTTAGTGTTGTCTTACAAACCATTTAGACGTGAATTATTTATTTTACGTGTATGGTATCGCAATACCGTAACGATCCAACACCCTGTAAGATTGATAGTTGACTGGTGTTTCAGACGTTGTATATATATTAGCAGGACACTGTCAGCCATTAATGGCATATCATACAGTGTACATTCAAATAAATTGTTTGTTTGTGTTATCATCATTGTTAATTAAAGTAATAAATTAATACAAGAATAGCTTTTTTTTGTAAAAGTGTTTAAATTTTCGAAATAGAAGATAAATGTGATATTTCGTAATATTTCTTTATCTCAAGACAATCATACCCGTATGGCCATTGTTCTTTATTGTAATAGGGGTAGAAAATCCTTGCCCTAGGTATTTTTCGTATCCCTGAAATCGTAGTTCATTAAGCCATGATCCATACTCGACCTCCCCTGCACTAATATCTACAGGTGACTGTCGGTCCCCGCCACAACGGGGATACTGATCCACCCAGTGTTTTGGTCCTATGATAAAAATAAGAACATTCTTTTTACATTCAACAATTTCTTTTAGTTAATAGGACAAGAAGAGCAAAGCATTGTATATGATTAACAAATTCGGTTCTCCTTTACCTCCAGTTGTTTGTAGGAGGGTTCATGTCTTACTCATGTTATTTGTCTTTGCTTGCGCATAGTGTAGCCTATATATGTGTGGTAGATATATGTGTGCCCTTTTATTGTTTCAGCACGTACCATACAGTCAATCATATCAAAGCTCAATGCCACGATACGAACTGGCCAATAAATGTAAGGTCATATGTTTGACATATGTTGTTACCGGATGTACCATGCAACGAGTAATGTCAAAGATCAATGACACGATACGAACTGACCAATAAATGTAAGGTCATATGTTTGACCTATGATGTATGACGTAATGTTGTTACCGGGGGTGCGTTCAACATCGTAGCTACTAGGTTAAGCTACGTAGAAAAATCCTATTGAACGGAAAGCTAGCCTAGCCGCTACGTAGTTCTAGCTAGCTTAAAAAAATATGCTAGCTTTTGAATCCAAAATGGCGGAAAAAACTAAATTTAATTTCGTAAGGCAAAAATAGTGGCATTGCAGGAAGTGGCAACGCTTTTAATACGGATGATAATTTATTAAGGTAACTAGACAAATACGATTAGCTAAAATGTTCCAAGAAATTATTCTATATGATTGGCGCCATATTTGCTAGCACTGCTACGTAACTAATCGTTCAATAACGTCATGGCTATTTTATCTAGCAGCTAGGCTAGCTGCTACGATATTGAACGCAACCCGGGTGTACTATGCGATGAGTAATATCAAAGGTCAGTGTCACGATGCGAACTGGCCATTAAATGTAAGGCCATATGTGTGATACATTATGTATGACACAATGCTGTTACCGGATGTACCACAAGACAAGTAATATCAAAAGTTAATGACACGATACGAACTGGCCAATAAATGTAAGACCATATGTGTGATAGATAGATGTGTGCCGTTTTATTGTTTCAGTATGCACCACACAGCTGCAGTCAATAATACAAAGGCCAATGACACGATTTAGACTGACCTGTATGGTCATTTGTTTGTCCGGTGATATATGACGTAACATTGTTACCGGATGTACCATAAGACCAGAAAAATCAACGTTGAATGTCACGATATGGACTGGCTAATAAAAGTAACGTTGGGGATGAAATACAAGTATACATATCCCTAGCAAAGACACATTGTGTGGTCTTTAATGTTTATTATGATTTAAGGTGATATGTAATTTTTCGATTTATTGATATTGATTGAGTTCTTGACCATCAATATTTAATGTTCTTTTCAAATGGGAAATTTCTTGGATATAATTTTTACGTAAATTACGACGGTATTGTAGCTATATAGAGGTGCTATCACGTTTTACCGACGTAAATCCCGAAAAACCCTCCATCATAGAGGTAAGCGAATATTACTTAAGGTGGTACCATACACTTCAGGTAAAATTTCATCTGCTCGTTTAATTTTCTTATTTTTTTGGCAGTGTGTTTAAATATATCCACTGTAATAAATATCAAAATTTGAACAAATTCCAACCAACAGACTCAGAGCTATAAATTCACTAGCCACATAGCAGCTTTTCTCTCTGTTGTTTTGATCACCGAGATGCTTGAAATCTGCATACAAACATCATATGATCAAAACGTTCAACTGATTTTAAAGAGTTATCTCCCTGTAGTGTTAGGTACCACCTTAAGGTAGGAGTTGAACAAAATTTGCCATAATTAACATTGTTGTTTTTTAATACATTGACGCTTCAAAAGTGAAAAAGAAAATCTCATTCAATCTAGCTGTAAGAGTAAGTCATGTTCCTATATTCTAATTGGACAACTACAAATAGTTACTCGTGCTACTTACAGTAGCATCGGTTGCGGTAGATAGTATATATCTAAGCCAATAAAATGACTCAAATAGATTCATTATGTAATAATACACAACAACAGTCAATTATATCTAAAATTACGTCACAACCTTTTTTAGATGAAAAAATGTTGTCCTCAATAATACATACCAGTATCTCCTGCATAGCTCCAGTGATGCCCAGTTTGATCCTTTCCCGTTTCTGAAATAGAGGACCATGTGTGTAAGACAAGAAGTTTTTGTAAGTATAAATAAATAAATTTGTAGCAAATGCTTGAATTTGATTGCTTAGAATCTTTTATCCATCATGTCATAGATAAAATTTTTAACCGGAAGTCACATCTTGGGGTCTCAATTGGGAAAATTTTTAATTTTAATTCTTTTTAAGCGATTATTATCCGTCAAGATATTTTTAAGACAAACAAAAATTAATTAGGAATTAATTTATAAGGATTGATCACAATTGTTTGTTCGGTTCATTCGAAATAAACTCAAAAATGTGGTACACACTGTGTAACCCGCAATACGGGTTACGCAAGGGTGTGTATCACATTTTTGAGCTTATTTCTTCATGAACCGAACAAACAATTGTAATCAATCCTTAAATAGAGTCGAAACTTATTGTATCTAAGCTGAATGTACTAATTATATAAAGCTGAAGTAACCGACTAATCGAGGTATCAATCTAAGGGGTATAATGTTTAGCGTGCTCGGATCGAGCGCCGTAGATCATGGGTTCCGGTGTTGGTCAAACCAAAGATTATGAAATTGATGGCTGCTACTACTCCGCGTCCACGCAGTATAAAGTAATAAGGGAAAATATGGTTGACTCGGAATCATGATAATGTGTCTAAGTAAAGCGACATGTCTGCCTGCGGTTTGTTGTTTCAGTGAGCTAGCACTATAAAAACTAACTAAAACATGTTGGTCTAGTACATCAATCATCATCTTATAGGAGTATAACTGGTTCACGTAATGATATATAAATTACAAAAAAGGGTACACTCGACTCGCAACCGCAAGTGATAAAGTTTACCAGTTGCTTGCCCATGGTCGGTGGTTCTCTCCGGGTACTCCGGATTCTTCCACCACTAAAACTGGTCGTCATGATATAGCTGAAATATTGTTGAAAGTGGCGTTAAACACCAAAAATCAATCAATCAAAATCGTAATGATATAGCTCATACAGTAACCACTCAGTCGAGTCATCCGGAACAAATTAACTAAATGCTACTGTAATCATGCCAAATTATACTTCGTGGTATCCAAGGAAGTGACTTATCAGAATTAGAGATGACAAGATTTAAAGATGAACTGCTTACCCTTCAGGGGCAATTTTTAATTGATGTGTCGTATTTACTTGTATTTATAAGGAATTTCGATCGATGGAATATTATGAACCAAGCGACTTCTACTTTGCATTGTATTTATGTGCCTAAACGTTTCAGTTATTTCTATGCATATAATTAATATCAATTAGGGTTGGCGGAAATGGGCTATTATATCTATTTTGTATTTGGTAAATACAGCTCCGTATTGCGACAAAACGTACAGTTAAATTTATATAATGTTGATAATATCTTGGCATGTGGAAAGCACTTGCATGACCGGATCAATTTACTAAGATGTCAGGTTTTTGGCCTAAAAAGCTATCTCTGTCTATACCACTGCTGGTGGACTATTCGTCCCCGAGGGTATCATCAGCCCAGTAATAAGTTTTTCGACATTGACATGGTTTATTAGACATATTTATTATTGAAATTTACAATTCCTAAATAATGTAATTATTATCAAAACTAAGATTCTCCTCCTTCAGGCATATGTAAACGTAGCCGATTTTCGCTCTCCTGTTTAGACCCTTTGGTTCATTGCTCCCAAATACTTTTAAATTATTAGGTTTTCCAATATTTCGATATTGAGCATACCGATGAAGGTTATTCCAGAAACGTGTCGTGCGCATTAAATTCGATATCTACGGTTTTATTAGTCTCTGCCACTTTTTATTGAAGTTCAGATATCAAGCCAGAAAGGAAAAGTGAGCGGTCATATATGAGTGTTAGGGATATACAGCTTGTCTTTGTCTGTTTCTACGATTTTTTGATTGAATATTGGAACTGTACGGACTGTGTGGTGTTTTTTGTTGAAGAAATACTTCTCGGATGCCGGGACCTATGCTTATTTTAACATGGATAGGCATTATATTTGTCTTTATTATACACCGAGCGATAGATCCCGGCATCCGAGAATTATTTCTATTCTAACAGGACATTTACGGTAATTTTATGCATTAAAGCGTACCTAGACAGGGGTATTTTGGGCGCTGTTCCAATTAGCTCCCGCTATTATTTGCAAGAATATATAGCGCTACAGAAGCTGTTCCAATTACCCCCCGATATTATTTACAAGAATATATATATATATAACGCTACAGAAACGTTATAAAAATTGAAAACGATCAACAATTAGTTTCATCTGATTTTTTTTGTATATTTATTATTTTTATTCTTTTAAATTAACATACATAAAGTACAAATATGCAAAATACACTGTCGATTAGATATGCCTTCTGCGCATGTGCTAGGGTGTTCTATGCTATTTAGAGCCCTCTATTGTTTTCAAAGCGAAAGTGGCACGCCATGTTAGAATTTTCATTTAATCCTATATTTCTATAGATATTTATATATACAATGTATAATGAACTCACGACTTGTCACTCGTTTCTAATTTGGGTACCATGTATAAACCCTAATAAGAATGGCCAATATACTTATATTATATGTTTGACGTAATGAAAATCCGATCTTTTTCGCATTTATGACTTATCACCGGGTTTATAAAATGAGTAACACGACAGGTGCCTCTAGTGGGACAGGAACTGCTTACCTTTCCGGAGTACATGAGTACACTCCCAGATGTAGTGGGGTTCGCGTTGCTCAATATGTAGTGTTCTGTGCAGTGTTTTGTAGATCATTGTTTGTCCTTTTATCCCTTCTCTTTTGTCCATTCTGTTTTCTGTCCTTCGATTAACGACTTCGGACTTCGGATTACCCCGTTGATATATTCGCCCTTTTCTTGATGAAGGTTATTTGTGGGGTTCGAGTTACTCGATCTTTAGTTTTATATGTATGTTTTGTAGATCGTTATTTGTCCTTTTGTAATCTTTCTTTTGGTCAATTGTGTTGTCTGTTCTTCTTCGATAGACCGATCTTCAAACTCTTCTTATTCTAGAAACTAAGATTGTTATCTACGTTTTTATATCTGAATAACGAGATTTTAGAAAAAAAAAAAAACCAATATGGCGACTAGGCAATTAGGTCATATAGGTACATAATTATGGTAGTGATATTTTTGCAGGAAACTTAATGGCTACCAGAATCTGATTTGTATCCCCCCGCGATAGCGGTGAGGGATATAGTAATAGCGGCCGTCTGTCTGTCACACTTTCTTGTTTGCACGATAACTTGAGTAAACATGGATATATTTGAATAATTTTTTGCATGTGGCTTGTGCTTATCATTATCTTGGATAGGTTCTAACATGGAAATATTTGAAGCAAGATTTTTGGGGGAAAATATTAGTTTTTGGTTGAAAAATCACAAATTTTGAGAATTGTGTCTTGTTTACACGATAATTTTAGTAAACATGGATAGATTTGAATAATTTTTTGTATGTGGATTGTAATTATCATTATTTTGGATGGGTTCTAACATGGAAATATTTGAAGCAAGGGTTTTGGGGGAAAATATTAGTTTTTGATTGAAAAATCACCTATTTTGAGAATTGTGTCTTATTTACGTGATAACTTTAGTAAACATGGATAGATTTGAATAATCTTTGCATGTGGCTTGTAAGTATGTTATACATTAAGACTGCAAAGCTGCTTTCTATAAACATATAAAACTAAATATTATGCAAGTGCGGGGGGATACGTCGCGCATTCATGCGCTAGGCGGTTCTTTTACTGTTTAGTGATTTGCTATTTAGTGTGTTGGTGAAAAGATATATAGAATCTAACACCGGCAAAAGTGCAAGATAGGGAAATCTCCGACACCCGAGGGTAAGATTACAATCGTTCGCTGACGAGGCTCGCCGAGTCAGCGGACGATTGAAATCTTACCCGAGGGTGTCAGAGATT
>MJUT01009414.1:194284-207812 GCA_002080005.1 Gigantidas platifrons | reverse complement strand
ATTCAATTTATTCATATGCATCCGTGTCTTGGCAGTATTTTAAATGTATTTCATAATAAAATACAATGTATTTAATAAATATATGATAAATGTAACTCAACACTACACCTGTGGCTGTGAAAAAATATTTGAATTTGGTCAAAGGGAGTTACTAACAAGGGAGAGCACTCTATTATTTACTCAAAGTAAACAAACATTGACTTGAAAGTCATACACCGTGAAGCATGAAAGGTGCACGTTAGTTAAATTATTAGCTAGCAGAATAGTATACATACATTAATTTAAAAATACTTATGTAATAGAATCGTGGTTTTATTGGTGAAGCATGGAGAACTGGGGGCAGTTGACATAAACTGTACAGCATGTATTTGCCGGTAAAACGCACGTGATTTTTTTGTCTTGCACTAGTGCAAGATAAGACAATCTCACATCGCTAAAAATAGGAACGGGTCTGTCTCAAAAGTGAGAAAGCCTACTCTTGTCGTGACCTTTACGTGTAAACTGACGGACACATTACAGATTTTAAACCGTACATTAACTAATGTTTCGTGTATATGAATATTAATGTCAGCTGAACAATATCATAAATTATGTACACATTTCTATTTGAAGATAAATTTACATTTCAAACGTTGCCCTGCATTAAAAAAAAACATATTGAAGAGTCATTGCATAATTAATTGTTGGTCGTCACACTCAGAACGTTGAAATTTAATTGCTACCCTGATTAGTATATTGACCCTATATCTACCAAGAGTGTTGGTGTCTATTTTAGCCATAATAACAATTTCTAATAAAGGTTAAAATTAATCATCGGAAAACAATGACCGTTTCAAAGGACATTGTGTACATGTTTCATGCGTTAAAATAGATAAGTAGATATTCATTTACTAAGTGTAATTGAAACAGAAAACCTCAGCATGTTGATGATCTATTTATAAGTTATTTGTGTTTGTTTGCGTATAGTGGTGTGAAACTCGTCTTGGCTATTTGTGGCACATAGCCCGTGTTTTATAAGAGGTAGGTACTACTTACCATTCGTGAACACCTGGGTTCACCCCCGGTTTTGAGTGGGGTTCGTATTGCTCATCGTTGTAGTTTTTTTGTTTTGTTTGTCTTCGTCTTGCGTCTTGTGTGACCAATGTTGCCAGTGTCTCTGGATTGTCCATTGTTGATTGCCCCTTCGGTTTTCTCTGACGTTTATATTGACAATGATATGGTTCATTCGATATATCTTTTATTGACATTTACAGTCCCAAAAATAATGTAGTTATTAATAAAGTTGTCCTCCCTCAGTTGACATTAGCCGTTTATGGTTATCCTGTTTATCCCGTTTTTGATTTATTTCTCCCAAAGATTTTCAAATTGTGTGGTTTCCCAATCTTTTGATTATGGGTTAGGATTTTTGTGCTTCACGACACTTTCAACAATATTTCCGTTATATCGCGGAGGTCAATTTTATTAGTGTCTTTTGATTATGCGCGTACCTGATGAAGGTTATTCCAGAAGCACGTCGTGCGCATTAAATTAGATATCTACAATTTTCTATGGTTAACATTATACAAACATGAATGAATAAGATTTGCAATCCATAAAAAAAAAAAACAAATAAAACACGGCACCAATGAAGCATAACAATTTAAACATAAAACAAAATATAGTACTATGCGAATTACAGTAGAAGACCAGACATCTTGGTAATAAAAGTTTCGAGCACGATATTTGTACTCATACTCGGAAAAGCATCCAACCAGAGGGTTTTATCCAATAAATACAGTGTTCAGAATGGATACAGTTACAGTACGTGTCGGTGGTGTACTGGTTAGCGTACTCTCCTCGAGTGCGGTAGATCGTGGGTTGCAGTCCCGATCGGGTCAAACCAAACACCATAAAATTAGTATTTGTTGCTTCTCCGCTAAGAACGCATCATTAAGGAGAAAGAGCAAAGGCTGGTTAGCTCGGAATCAGGATAATGTGTCCGAGTGGGGCGACATGTCTATCCGCAGACTGTTGTTTAAGTGAGCTAGCACTATAAAAATCCAACTAGCACAAAGCGGACCTCATCTTCTCATTGAAAACTAAATTGTTCTCGCCAGCTGAAAAATTGATGAGTTGGGGTTAAACAACAATCACTCACTCACTCACTTAATCAATAACACTATTTAGGAATTGTAAATTTTAATAATGAGTATTTCTAATCAACCATGTTAGTGTCAAAACATTGACTACTGGGCGGACAAAACCCAAGGGGACTTGTATTCGACCAGCAGAAGTATCGACCCATTGATACTAATAAAAACGTTACTATATAATATACATGTGATATATTTAGCTCTATGTTTAGAAAGACCCAGAAATGTGAACAAACTGTAGAATAGCGCACGAAGCATACACAATTGATTAGGAATAAGTTCAGTTCGTAGCAATTTAGTTTTGACTTACATGTACATTGTATTTAAACATAGACATGAGAGAGTTTGGGTGCATTAGAGGTATATTTCGGTTATATTGCAGCGGTTCTTGTTATTGTTTTTTTTTAAGAAACCAGCGCATCCAAAGAAAACTACCTACCTGTGAACAAGCCACTGACAAACTTTATAGCATATTGGTTGTATCGAGTACACCAGATTAATCACGAGAATCGGAATATTGGTGGTGATAGACACTGATTGCCACACGACCGTGCGTGTTAAAGACAGCCCATAATTATAGTATTATTGTTTTGATTGTCGTGGTGCAGATCATCAATGTTTCTCTTTCTTTTTGTATTTTACAAACAACACATTAAATAATATTGTAATTTTTTCCAATTTTGACATTTTATCTTTTTATTAATGAAATTAATAAGAAAGGTCGTATGCGGAAATGTTACCTATGTAGGTTAATTAAGAAAAATCTCATAATTTATACGTAAACATATTTCAACCAGGTTTTATATTTATTAAGACGGGTATAATTAATAGTGCCTTAAATGTCTCTTTCTCATTTCCGTCATACTATAAAAAAATATCACATCTGTTACAATTTAGTATATCATATGCAAATTAGTAATGCCCTCTAGGGTTATTTGAATATTTGTATTCACACAAAACTAAATTAGGTATAGTAGGTAGAGGGTAAAAACACAAACAAAATATAACGATATTACATACTCATAATGGACCCATGTTGTAGTACAATTACACCGTATTATGTGTTATTACATACTTAGTTAAAATAAAGGCATTTTTGTATGACCAATATGACCGGAAATAAACTGTCCATATTTTAACACTCCGGGAAAATAACCGGTTATTGGATTACTACAAGATGATTTCCAAATCGAGACCCATATTGGCCCGGGCCAATATGGGCCTCGACTTCGTCTCAGGCCAATATGGGTGTCTCTTTTCTAGATGTCGGAAGTATGTAATAAATAGCTTAATACATGGACATTTCCATATTGGCTTGCGTCTCGGGCCAATATGGGGGTCTCGGGATGATAACCAGGCCAATATGGAAATGCCCATGTATTAATCTGTATATAATTAGTAGGTAATGAACAGATACAGTCAGTGTTTTAACTTTAATTAGGGTTATGGTTATTAATGTGCTTTAATGCCACTTTCAACAATATTTCGGTTATATCATGGCGGTCAGTTTTGTTGGTGGAGGAAACCGGAGAACCTGGAGAAAACTACCGACCTCTCACAAGTCACTGAAAAATTCATCACATAATGTTGTGTCGAGTACACCTCGACAAGAGCGGGATTCGAACTCACAACTTTAGTGGAGATGTGCACTGATTGCATAGGTAGTTGCAAATCCAACTACTATACGATGACGACCTTTATGCTTAATTATAAAGGAACAATAAATTTGGTTAAACTGTAGGCTTCACTGTTGGGTTAATATTAGTTTAAATAGCTTGTACTATTAACATGACTGTTGGATTGGCTGTTAGTTCGGGTGCTGGTTCGACTGTTAGTGTGACTGGTAGTATGACTGTTGGCGTGGCTGTTAGAGTGCTGTTGGTATGACTGTATGATTGTATGATTGACTATTGCTTGACTGTTAGTTTGGTTGTAGGTTTGGCATTTAGTATGAATATTTCATATTTTACCTGCTATCGATGTTTGTAATTCACAACACTAATATAAGTAAGAAGTATGCGCTTCTAGTGCATTGACGTAAGTCAGTGAGTGATTGTTTATTAACGCCAATTTAGCGATATGTTATCTATAAGATCATGACGATAATCAGTTATTATTTGATGAGAGGATGATAAAGGCAATATTGTTTAAGACAGAGACACTCTGTTGAAGTTTATATAAAACTAGTTCAACGAGGCGACAGTTCACATGTAGCTATATCGCTCTACTCTGTCGAATCATCATGATTCTCGACCAACCAGTCTTTTCTGTTACTTTTGGATGACGTGTATTTATCGAGGAATAAGCAAATATAACTTTTACTGTCCTTGGTTTAATCTGACCGGGAATCGGACCCATGATCTACCACAGAAAAGGCCAGTATGCTAATCAATACACCACCGAGACGGGTCGCAAAATCAATATATTTGTCTTTATATTTAAAGTGGTACCATACACTACAGGGAGATAACTCTTTAAAATCAGTTGAACGTTTTGATCATATGATGTTTGTATGCAGATTTTAAGCATCTCGGTGATCAAAACCACAGAGAGAAAAGCTGCTATGTGGTTAGTGAATTTATAGCTCTGAATCTGTTGGTTGGAATTTGATAAAATTTTGATATTTATTACAGTGGATATATATATTCAAACACACTGCCAAAAAAATAAGAAAATTAAACGAGCAGATTAAATTTTGCCTGAAGTGTATGGTACCATCTTAAATACTTGAAAAGTCTTTTTAAGGACAAACGTTAAGGTAAATGGTTGATATCACATTCATTGATAAGCACAATGCCCAATGTTGTAACTTTTTTTTAGCTGATAATTATAGAAAGAAAGATCAAAACACTTACTGTAAAAGTTTTATGAAAGGTGTTTCAGAATATAATGAAAGAAAGATTTATATGATTTTATACGTCAAATTCAACCATTAATGTAATATTTTTAATTATATTGATTAGATGTATTTGATAAAAATGGAAGTTTCTACATGTATCATTCCAGAGATAATATCTACGTGAGTGGATACAGGTTACACATTATATCAAGTTAGTAGAGATCCAATTTCAATATTAAAAACGTCTTAAGATGTTGTATATTGGAAAAGTTGTTCGTGGGCAGTTCCTGAGATGGGTGTTAGCATATGGCTAAGTATAAACAAAATATGTGGAGTATTTCTGGTTTCTCTGATCAAACAACACGAGTGATTGGTCAATCTAGGGGTAGACACGTAAATAAAGCAAACTACGACTTGCTTGTTTTAAATATATGTTAGAGAAAACCGAAAAGGAATCTCCTTACATTCATGCTTTCAAATTATGTACAATAAATCATATTGCTGGGAACAGTGATAGGAAACAATATTTTTACCCCGCTCAACCCATGATAATGTGCTTCAAACTTCACAAGTTTTCTGAAGATGATAACACAAACGTTTCAGATAAAATCACATTTAAACTTTCATTATGACTCGACTTACTGATTCCATAGCCGAATAGAACTATACATTCAGCGTAGGTGAAAATTCTGTGGGGCAGGCCAAAGCAATATTGTACGTCTTTTACAACATTTGTCGTATTTTGACAGCTCATGAATTTGCTTATAGGTATCGACAGTGGGTGAGACTATTAACGACACCGGATCTACATTTCCGCATCAACAACAAGAGAGACCCCGGAGGTACCAACCGTCACGTAAGTGAAGGCAATGCATGAAAGCAGAGTGAAGGACCGATGTGGCCAGGTTAAAGCTACAACAGACTCGTAGATGTATGCACTTTCCGAGATTCTTAATTTCTGCGGACAACGGCAGTACTCCAGAAAATGTAGAGGCTGCTGGGAAAGACTTTGTTGCATGCAGGCTGTTAATCTATGATGTTTGGCAATGTTGTGATCTGGGATCGCAGTATCCATCATGTCTAAGTCTCAAGTACATTTTTACAACGCACAGACGTATAATAATGAAGGTTGATTCCGTCTTCTAGAAATTCTTTTCAAATATAAACCTGTGTATCTTTGTTTCCTTTATACGGATTTCATGATGAGTCATGTTACTGGAAAGGTAAATACCTATTGTTATACGGCACCTGTTGTAACTTCCGGTGTTAATCAACTCTGATGTATGATGTTTAAGTTCTTCATTGTGCTGAGTAAACATTTTATAATAATCACTTCAGACTTTACAGATTATGATGGCCCCTGTTGTATCTTAAATCTTTTCTTAGTTGTTCTGTTGTTTACTGATATATACCGACAGGTACGTCACGATTACATAACATAATTATGCAATGTATGCAATTTACCAATAGGTCTTACGAGATAGACATATCATATAACAAGTTAGCTCATTTAAAGAATGGTTTCTGACATGACAGGGTGCGACCTAAGATATGTATTACAGAACCAGGTTGAAATATATGGGCAATAAATTTAATAGAAAGATAATATTGTCTGTCTGTATGACAAACCCGGTAGTAAAGTTTGTTTTTCAAATATCTATCATATTAATGACTACAAATAAAGATGCTGCAATGGACAATGACAAAAGGTTTGACGATAGCAAAGAGGTAACTGGAAGCCGTGAATCGACGAAGGATATATAATACAATGGCCAAGAAAAGGACAAACAGTATTTTTTTTAAACACAGAACACTGAAGACTGACCAATAAGAACCCCACTAAAACTGTGGATGAGCCTTGGTACTCCGGTAGCGTAATCAGTTTCTGCTCCGCTAGTAGCAACTGTCGTGTTAACGATGTGTTAAGTCATGAACGATAACAGAAGCTGGAGCTGCGGTAAATGAAACATATCCTTGGCCATCTGTAACATAAACATTTAAGTCCAGGTGACAACCGTAAAACTTAAACTTTAGCACTAGAAACCATCGGTTCTGTAACCTCTTTGTCAGCAGCAATCCTCTATCAAGACATTCTTACAGGAGACACAAGCTCGGGAATATAAAATCAATTGATAGATATGCGCTGAAATGTTGCTACATACAAATTGAAGAAGAGTTTGAAGGGGTAATCCTAATCCGCAAATCAAAGGACAGCCAACACAAAGTTTACAATAGGAAAATTGAACTAATCTCTTATGTCATACAGTTTCGTTCTCAACACGTTATCATTATCAAATTGTAGGTGTCGGTCACGACATGATGCAGACCTAGAAATATCCGTGATATCCTTTATTTCAAGTTCAACGTAGTAGATGCGACCAACATAGACATAACAATATTCAAAGAACGGACAACACCTACATATTAGTAGCGGGTGGTGAATGCAAAGGACCGTCAGTGACGTATGAGCATATGCTGTTTACAACGTTCATCTTAATACAAAAAAATGTGAATGTGCTCGAAATGAGTTTGTTGTAATCCAGGACCAACTCTATAGATATTTGTTACAATGTCAATGTTGTTCTTTTTCATCTTCGCCGTATCGTGTTTGACTATACATGATTACATTTGAAGAAAACCAGATATCAGGTGCATACAATCCAGCGGAAGACATCGTGTCTTTCCGAGGTAACCAAGAATGGTGAAAGTGGTTTTGAATATAAAGTAGGAAACCACTAAAACGTGGTCATTGTATTCCTGATTAAAATGTAAAACATGGACATTTCCAAAAACAACCAGCACTTTATTGATCTACACCCTTCTTATTTGTATTCAATATATCTTTCAACTTTTAAACTTTCTTGACTGAATTAAATTTAAGTCTCAATTAAACGTTAAGTGCAATTTAAATGCATGTACATTTCAATTAAATGTACGTCTCAAGTTTATTTAATTGAGGGTTGTGCAACCCAGTACAGGTGTTTAGTCGAAAATTTCTTTAAAAAATAACTTGCTGCTTTTTAACACATTCTTAAAATATTTAGAATAATTCTGATTATTCCTTTGATATCTTCTAACTTTCTTACGCTCGAGCTTGTGGTTTGTAGTCAGAATTTTCACAACTGAATTTTTAATTAAGTTGTATCGAAAACACCTCGCCTCAATTGAACTTACAGCTTTAGTGATGAGAAACATAAAATAAAAGCTAAAAAAAATATACCACTGTCTAAACAGTTCCAAAATCATATAAAGAGACAACATTAATACCCGTAACATATACATATATGACCGCTCACTTTCCGCACTTGTTACAGGCACATCAATAAAACATGGCGGGGTTCAGGTTTATAAACCCAAACTCTTTTCTCTCAGTGAAAGGAACGTATTAATAATACGCCTTTATTAAACTCTTTAGCGATATTTCCATAACTATTTATATTACTCATTGAATCAAATAATTAAACTTCACCCATTTACATTTTTATGAAAGGTTTATTGAGTTATAATAAGCAAATTTGTTTTGAAATTCAAACTAAAAACATCATCACTGCAGTATGTAGAAACTTTTAGTGTAATACCGTCATTATTGTAAGTTCTTGAAGAAGCACAGGGGTAGGTTTTTTCAAGTTTGTCATGACAAGAGAATCGCGTTTCATCATGCTGACGACATACATATGGTTCCACAGTTGCCTTCCGTTTCCGGTATTTTTGTATTATTAAATAATGGCTCCTATCAATGTTTCGGCTTCCAAACTACTATTTCTATTACTCCTCATTTCGTACATCTTTTCGTCCCATTAACCACAATGTCTGAATTGAAATGCATCTTAATTTTCAGAATAGCTTGAGTTTGAAGAAACCAAACGGGGAAACCAGAATCCGTAAATCGAAGAAGGACAGACAACATTCTGCATTTCTTGTACTTTACACGGTTTCATTATGTGTTTTAACATTTTACTTCAGATTTTGAAAAGTAAAATTTTAGTATTGATTCTCAGTGATATTGATTACAGAAATAGTTCCATTATATAGTTGCGGTCAATTTTATTGGTTGAGGATAATAAATATATTTAATAAACGATATCAGTGTGAAATACTGACTACTTGCCAGCTGATACTCCTGATACCAATAGTCCACAAGCAGAGGTATCGACACAGGAGTTTAGCTGATACTCCTGATACCAATAGTCCACAAGCAGAGGTATCGACACAGGAGTTTAGATTTATTGTGTTTAACGCCACTTTCAACAATCTTTCAGGCATATTGTGGCGGTTCGACACAGTGATAATAATAAAAACGTAGATATCTAATTTAGTGCACACGATCCATTTCTGGAATAACCTTCATCAGCTACGCTCAGTCAAGATTGGAAAGCCTAATAACTTTAAAGTCATTGGGATCAAGAAAACCCAAAAAGTCTAAGCAGAAAGCAAAAATCTGCTTAGGTGACTTATGCCAGAGGACAAGAGATGATATACAACACAGTTTTATAGAGATCAATTAAGTTCTGTAAATTATTTCAAGAAATGAAAAGTGAACATTACCATTATGTGCTGGGTTGTAACCATATAGAAGAGAAATAACTGTCCATATAAGATCCATTTGGACACCATGTCCGTCCCGTAACCGATTAATATTTTAGACATTACTATTATCACTTGAGGCTTTAGACAGGTGAACTCTTGATTAGTTTGCCCATTTAACATTCTATACAGTACCGACAGCTAGGTGGGTTATTTGTCAACATGACATTTTAAGTTGTGAAAGGTTAAGTTTTAATTGTTATCTGGCAGCGCTAATTGTAGTTAAGACACTTAATTAGTAATTAGTATTAATACAAACGTCTGTCATATATCTTCTGTATAAAACACAGATGGTTAAAGGGTAACGTTTATTGCTGTTTATTTAAATTGGATCCAGGGAAGGACACTACTAATATGTAATCTTTAACAGGACATGGAATCAATCAAGCATACAAAACATATCCTGTAGCTGTGATGAAGTCATTCATACACAAACAAAAACCGGTAAAAATGGATCATGCACATTATAAAAAATACAACTGACACATATATCTAGTTACAACAAATATAACTGACTACCTATATAAGGGTACTATTGTTGTTGGGCGTGGTCGTTGTATTTCGAAAGATTGTATTTAATTATTTTTAGCCCTTTAGACAATTCGAAAAACTGCTAAATCTTGGTCACAAAAGTTTATATTTATTTTTTAAACGATAAAATGAAAATTTGAAATAAAAACGAACTATTTTTTTTTTACGAGAAACGAAATGGAACGATATTGTTAATCATTGTCTCTTTAGCATCAATAGTTGTGTGGCGTATGTAGGATTTTGAAGCTGCCTATTGATTCAGAAATATAATTATTAGATCTGATTTAAATGACCAACGAAGTAAGGTGTTGTATATTGTCAAGTCATTTTAACGACATGCACGTTTACATACGAACATAACCTTCTATGAAAAGAGAAGTCAGTGAAAATTTAACAATTTTAGGTGTTTGGGGCTGAATATTGATTGAAAAATATGATTATCAAGCATGATTTATGGCATAAATGACCAAGGAAATAAGGAGACGAATATTGTTAAGTCATTCTAACAACGTACAATCTTATATTGCAAATTTAAAAAAATTCTGGGAAAGAGTATTAATGTCATTTGCTTTAAAATAATAATACAACATTGATTGATTAAATTAGATAATTATACTTACTGGGATCTAATATATTTCCATATAGTAGACTCAAAGTGAGCATCACCGATAACTCTCCCATCACAACAGACCAAACGTTAAATTAGTACTGGCTGACACACAAGGTAGGCAAATACCGAAGAAGAATATATTAAAAATCAGATCATCAAAATAATTCAATATGATTTTGTAATTTATAATGATGTATGAGTTTTAATTGACAACTATAATTATATTAACTATTTCTATATGATTAACGAGATGTTTTAAGACAGTAGCAATGACATCACTAAAATATAATAAATAAGCAAAGGTAATATTACCTGTATCATGATAAAAGAAGGTAGAAGAACATCAGCTGACGTTATTCATAAAATAAGACTAGGAACATGACAAAAATAGCTCTGAACTATAGACATGTGCACTCATTTGAAATATTTTTTTTCTAATTTCGACAGTAGGCAATTGATAATCCAATGCTTAACATATAGGTTCAGGTTATGGTGTTTAACGCCACTTTCAACAATATTTCAGTTATATCGCTAAAAATATATGAAAATCTAATTTAATGTTATATAATAGCAGAATGACAAGACATTTCTGAGTTTTAAAAAAATGTGTTTATGAACTATTTATTTTAACCCCGCCACTTTTTTGTTATTAAAATCTCTGTCTCAATCCAGGAAAGTGAACGATCATGTATATGTGCATTTGGGGATATCGATTTTTCTTCTTTCGACGATTTTACTAATTGGTTTGTTTGGAACTGTTCCGACAGTGTTAAATTTTTTTATTTTTCATTTTATTTGTTAACTAGGAATACCATTTTTTTTTAATATTGTGGATAAAACATTAATAAATACATAAAAAAATATATATATTAATTGGTAGTGGTGGTAAAACAATACTGATATTTAAAAAATAATCTATAACCATTTACATGGAATATTTGATTTGTTAGGGCGGACTTTTATATGGCAGCTACATGTATATGCTGTGAAATTATATTAAATATACAATGTATATGTTAATTCAGCCAAAAGTTGTTGCCCCTGTGATGACATTCCTCCCCCATTTGTGTATTTTTTTTATATGTTGTTGAACTTGACCTTTTCGTCATGAATTTGTATGAAATATTTAACGCTGTGTGTTAAACAACAATCAATGAATAACCAATCAATCAATCAAACATGCAATCACAAGTTGATGTAAGAAGTGTTTGAAGATACCAAAGGGGTAATCTGAATCCCTAAATCGAGGAAGAACAGACAACACAATGGCCAAAAGAAAAAGTACAAAAGGACAAACAACGATCTACAAAACATGCACATAAAACTAAAGATCGAGCAACAGGAACCCCACTAAAAACCGGGGTGAATTCAGGTGCTCCGGAAGGGTAAGCAGTTCTTGCTCTACTACTAGTGGCACCCGTCGTGTTAATCAAATTACAAACCCGGTGATAATTTATGAATGAGGAAAGGACCGTGAACATTATTTTACAAACAACAAAAAAAACCCAAAAAAACAGTCTTCGATTTCCATTGAAAGCGACTTGTGTTGATGTTCAACAAACCAATTATTTCAATATTTTGACAAACTCTGTCACTGTTTAAACCCACAAAACTAGTTCAACCACCCAACCACTTTTGACCGAAGTGTCTATACCAAGCCAGAAAATCAGGCGGCCATTTATTTGTGTACTACGTATATTGATTGTGCAGTATTTTCTTGGTTTTCACTTTATTACTGTATTTCCCTTTTTATCTACAATTATTAAAAGGTACAACTTAGTACCAAAAGGTGCATCAAATCTGATTTTAACTTTACTAATTCACATTTTGAAATAATAAAGATTCATATCTATTGCTACAGAAAGCAAGATCTGAATGTGTCTCTGTATTTATCCAACACTTTTGTGGTACAATGTAGTAGAGGACAGAGCTCTGTATATTTTCCTCGACAAGTTTATGATGATACAGTACAGCGGTATATTTAACCTAACATGTTTCAGGGGCCGTCGCGGATGTGATCGTATGGTAGTTGGATGTACAACTACCTATGCAATCATTGCCTATCACCACTGATCTGAGATCGAATCACGATCAGGGCGAGGTGTTCAACATTATGTGATACAGTTTGTCAGTGACTTGCGACTGGTCAGTGGTTTTCTCCGGTTTCCTCAACCAATAAAACTGACCACCACTATATAACTGATTTTTTTTTTGGAAAATGGCGTTAAGCACCATCAAACAACATTTTGCAATAATGAATGGCAGCTGTTATTTATTACGTCAATATTAAAAGTTTCGACATACATTATCACTCGAATCGCAGCTCGTCCTATCGAACTCATTCCTATACAAGTAACAATGTTTTCCCCACGTTTTTAAAAAAAATTATTATGTAGTTTGGTTGTTTTGGTTTATGGTGTTTAACGCCACTTTCAACAATATTTCAGTTATATCGTGGCGATCAGTTTAATTGGTGAAGTAAATCGGAGTACCCGGAGAAAATCACCCACTAGTAGCAAATCACTGACAAACTTTATTACAAAATGTTGTATCGAATACACATAGCTATGCACGGGACTCGAACTCACAACTTTAAAAATGGTGATAGGCACTGATTGCATAGGTAGTTGTAACCCTATTACCATACGATCACGACCCCTTAACATATAGGATTGGAATTATCTATTTATTTTATTTATTAACAAGTGATGCCTGAGGGCAAGTGTGGACACAGAAATGTGCTGTCCAAAAGGCAAGTGTGGATGTCAATATTTCATATTATTTAACTTAATAAAAAAAAAAATCATGGACACAGGGGTCCTGGATTTTTTT
>MJUT01009414.1:133693-160152 GCA_002080005.1 Gigantidas platifrons | reverse complement strand
CTTTTTCTTTTTGGCCATTAAGTTGTCTGTCTAGTGTTTGTGTTGACAACTATTTTATTATTGTTTGTCTTTTCTTTCTTTTTCTTCTGGCCATTAAGTTGTCTGTCTAGTGTTTGTGTTGACAACTATTTTATTATTGTTTGTCTTTTCTTTCTTTTTCTTTTTGGCCATTAAGTTGTCTGTCTAGTGTTTGTGTTGACAACTATTTTATTATTGTTTGTCTTTTCTTCCTTTTTCTGTTTGGCCATTGAGTTGTCTGTCTAGTGTTTGTGTTGACAACTATTTTATTATTGTTTGCCTTTTCTTCCTTTTTCTTTTTGGCCATTAAGTTGTCTGTCTAGTGTTTGTGTCGACAACTATTTTATTATTGTTTGCCTTTTCTTCCTTTTTCTTTTTGGCCATTAAGTTGTCTGTCTAGTGTTTGTGTTGACAACTATTTTATTATTGTTTGTCTTTTCTTTCTTTTTCTTCTGGCCATTGAGTTGTCTGTCTAGTGTTTGTGTTGACAACTATTTTATTATTATTTGTCTTTTCTTTCTTTTTCTTTTTGGCCATTAAGTTGTCTGTCTGGTGTTTGTGTCGACAACTATTTTATTATTGTTTGCCTTTTCTTCCTTTTTCTTTTTGGCCATTAAGTTGTTTGTCTAGTGTTTGTGTCGACAACTATTTTATTATTGTTTGTCTTTTCTTCCTTTTTCTGTTTGGCCATTGTGTTGTCTGTCTAGTGTTTGTGTTGACAACTATTTTATTATTGTTTGCATTTTCTTCCTTTTTCTTCTGGCCATTAAGTTGTCTGTCTAGTGTTTGTGTTGACAACTATTTTATTATTGTTTGTCTTTTCTTTCTTTTTCTGTTTGGCCATTGAGTTGTCTGTCTAGTGTTTGTGTTGACAACTATTTTATTATTGTTTGCCTTTTCTTTCTTTTTCTGTTTGGCCATTGAGTTGTCTGTCTAGTGTTTGTGTTGACAACTATTTTATTATTGTTTGTCTTTTCTTTCTTTTTCTGTTTGGCCATTAAGTTGTCTGTCTAGTGTTTGTGTCGACAACTATTTTATTATTGTTTGTCTTTTCTTCCTTTTTCTTCTGGCCATTAAGTTGCCTGTCTAGTGTTTGTGTCGACAACTATTTTTATTATTGTTTGTCTTTTCTTCCTTTTTCTTCTGGCCATTAAGTTGTCTGTCTAGTGTTTGTGTTGACAACTATTTCATTATTGTTTGCCTTTTCTTCATTTTTCTTTTTGGCCATTAAGTTGTCTGTCTAGTGTTTGTGTCGACAACTATTTTATTATTGTTTGCCTTTTCTTCCTTTTTCTTCTGGCCATTGAGTTGTCTGTCTAGTGTTTGTGTTGACAACTATTTTATTATTGTTTGCCTTTTCTTCCTTTTTCTTTTTGGCCATTAAGTTGTCTGTCTAGTGTTTGTGTCGACAACTATTTTATTATTGTTTGCCTTTTCTTCCTTTTTCTTTTTGCCCATTAAGTTGTCTGTCTAGTGTTTGTGTCGACAACTATTTAATTATTGTTTCCCTTTTCTTCCTTTTTCTTTTTGGCCATTGAATTGTCTGTCTAGTGTTTGTGTCGACAACTATTTTATTATTGTTTGCCTTTTCTTCCTTTTTCTTTTGGCCATTAAGTTGTCTGTCTAGTGTTTGTGTCGACAACTATTTTATTATTGTTTGCCTTTTCTTTCTTTTTCTTTTTGGCCATTAAGTTGTCTGTCTAGTGTTTGTGTCGACAACTATTTTATTATTGTTTGCCTTTTCTTCCTTTTTCTTTTGGCCATTAAGTTGTCTGTCTAGTGTTTGTGTCGACAACTATTTTATTATTGTTTGTCTTTTCTTCCTTTTTCTTTTTGGCCATTAAGTTGTCTGTCTAGTGTTTGTGTCGACAACTATTTTATTATTGTTTGCCTTTTCTTTCCTTTTCTTTTGGCCATTAAGTTGTCTGTCTAGTGTTTCTGTTGACAACTATTTTATTATTGTTTGCCTTTTCTTCATTTTTCTTTTTGGCCATTAAGTTGTCTGTCTAGTGTTTGTGTTGACAACTATTTTATTATTGTTTGCCTTTTCTTCCTTTTTCTTTTGGACATTGAATTGTCTCTACTTACGGCTTCTGATTACCTCGTTTTGGTATCTTCATGTTTTCGGATGATAATTGATTGGTGTTGAGCGTCACGTAAGAAGAATTACAGCACGTGAAAGTAAGAAGAATTACAGCACTTGAAAGTAAGAAGAATTACAGCACGTGAAAGTAAGAAGAATTACAGCACCAATGTATAATTATGACAGGAAAAGACTTACACTACTGTAACTTAAAGTCACGTTTGTTACAAAAGTATTAGTCAGTCTTTGCTACATTGATTGATTTGTTTTTAACGCCACCGTAGCAGTAGTTTTGCTAGATTGTAGCGCGCATAAATTAAATTTCATAACTAAAAGATCGCTTGAAATAATAAAACATTGTGTAAGAGAATCAAGTTATATAATTACCAATAAAGAAGGATGAAGAGAATAGAATCCCATTCCAAAGAACTTCTCTGTTAAATCAATTTATTTTCAAAATTTCAATTTTGAATCGCGTGTGAATAAATGAGAATTGACATCGTAGAATGACTGAAGAATATCTGACGCTGTCAATTTAAACATGTTTTAGTGAATAATTGCAATTATATGGTATTCATTCCGGTCGTTGCTCGATATTTTAATTTGCATGTCTTTCGATGAAAGCCTCGTTGACATCATCAGTGTTTTCCATCAAATACTTCGTCGAAGAAAGCATGGATAAAGTTTTTTATTGGTCCAAATTGTTACTACCAAAATTATCGAAAGATTTTGGGTTGGAATTTCATACAACTAGTAATAAAACATGTTTCAACTTACACCACAGGAAATGACTACATTACTTTTTCAGTATATCTACTGTCTCTTGCAAAGTTGCGACGCAAAATAAGAAATCGTCAAGGTAATGGATGATGAACTCGAAACCGGTTAGAATGAAGAAGAGCAACAGGTATATATATACAAGACCCTACTCCTAAACACGTCCAATAAAACTAGCTTATTACCAAAATGATGCAAGGTACGTAAACACATATAAATGTCAAAAATAAAAATCCTTAGCTAAAATGACACAGTTTACGCGATTAACATATACAGCACTTTCAGCTTTATATGCTGACACAATGGTCCGTCCAGGTGGCGATTTTATAGGAGAATCGCATTGTAGTTTGACTTATAGCTGCTTAACATACCTATTGTGATACGTAATATGGGTATACAATTAATTTATACAGGGTAGAATTGGGGTTATTGACGATTATCGTGACTTTCTGCAATTTTGCAGCTATTTTATGACTTGTATCGAGCTGAAACCCTGGAGAATTATATAGCGGTCTTTTGACAACGATATTGACCACACAGCCACCGAGGTTGAGACAGGTAATGGGAGTAGAATATTAATGATTCAACATATACGAAATAAATGTCATATATATGGCTCGCTCACAAATATTTTAACCTACAATGTCACAATTGCTAATCTTAGCTTCATGCTGAGAAACAGGTACATCGCAGTGGCGATTGCCTATCCAATAGTAGACTGTAGTTTGACTTACACATGCCTATCTATGCAAAAATGAGCCTGTCAGAGTCCTTGTCAATCACGATGTGTAATAGGTATACACATATGCGCTAAGTAAAGTACCCATTGACATTCGGAATGTCCCTGTGTGTTCCTGTCATTTCGGTTTATAATGAAATTTAAATGTGCAGCGCTCACTATTAAAATTTTATCAATTTTACTTACATTTACAGTAATTGAATGATATTGTCCAATATTTCTCATAAATATACGTTAAAAATAATTTCCGTAATTTCATATGTATACATTTAACCGCTATAAGAAAAAAATTTATTTGAAAAATGTACTATCACGGGTGGTTTGCTACGTCACACGCACGGATACTTGAACATCGCCTCGATGTGGGTTAATGCAGTTGTACAAATTTAAAAAAGGAAAACTAACAAAACCAAGTACATGTAGTTTACCGAAGGGCCCACATATCAGACTTCATTGTTAGCATACATTCATTGCTGGAAACCCGTCAGTTTTGCAAACACTTCTGTACAGTTAAATGGAGTTTGTGTGAACGGTATCCTTGCCCGGAATTTTAACTGTACAGAAGTGTTTGCAAACCTGATAACTGATGGGTTTCCACGCAATGAATGTATGCTAACAATGAAGTCTGATATGTGGGCCCTTCGGTGAACTACTTGGTTTTGTTAGTTTTCCTTTTTTTAAATTGTACAACTGCATAAACCTACCTCGAGGCGATGTTCAAGTATCCGTGCGAGTGACGTAGCAAACCACCCGTGACTATCATAGCGAGTGTAAAACGAAAGATTGGAAGAAAAAGATATCAGAAGGATGATCAGGTAATCAGAAAGGACAGACAATACTATCGCCAAAAAGAAAAAGGATAAAAAGACAGAAAATGGTCAACAAAACACTTCACAGAAAAATAAAGATTCAGCGGCATGATCCCGAATGAAACCCAGTAATGAGCCCAGGTGCTCCGTTGATGCCTGCTAAACACGTGATATTTCCAAGAAATTGGAAGCTTTTAAAGATGGGTCAGGAGTTAGATAATATGTCGAAGTGAAGCTACATGTATATGAGGACCATTTTGACCGTTGATTTAATGAGCAAGCACTATCTCAATCCAGTTGAGAATTTCAACTCCTTGGTCAAGTGTATCCCCATATTCCCATCAAAAGGCAACCGGTTCTTGAATAAAAGTAAAAACAAAATAGCACGCCTTAAGAACACTTCCAAATCAAATTAGAGAAAGGCAAAATTGATGTCCCTAATACACATTTACATGACCGCTCATGGTACCGGCACTCTAGTGATAAGTGGCGGGGGTTAACTAATATTAAAGGTCCAAACCGTCCCTCTTTGTGAAATTATGCGGTCATGCAAATATTTTCCACCGATCGTCACATATAAATTGGCGAACAGAAAACACAAGAGTCCTAATTCTGAACTTCATACAAAATATATTTATTCTTTATCGTATATAAAACAAAGAGTCAATAGCCGGAAGCTTCAATTTTATGTTAGTACATAAAGGTCATTGGCAGACATAGCAAGCCAACAAACGATGGCCAACTTTGAACCAAGCATCTGCAGAAATGAAAACATCAACAACTCGTATTTATCTAAATAACATTCACAAATATTGTTACATTACATAACTGTAAATATTTATCAAGTTTTGAAGTATTTGTACAGTCAACCGTGACCAAGTAAATATTTAGCTGTAAATCAGATTGCTATAGATATACTTTTAACGAAGAAAGGATACTATGTATGTAAATATTATTTTATATTTTTTATTTTCCTTCGTCATTTTGTATACTCTAGTTCACCTAGGCCTCTAAGCCATGTTTATGTTTTTGTACCTGTATTGTACAATAGTACCAAGTAAATAATTGTATTTTCATTGAGAAACAACATTTCAATGAACTTTCCCAACGATAAGAGATACTAGTTGGTTGTTTCTGGTTAGAAAATAAAATACCTGAAAATGAATGAAAAAACTGAAAACCAATAAAAAAAAATAACTGAAAACCACTTAGACCCCCTTTCACCTTGTCAGACTGTGTACTGCAACTTTCTGATTTCTTTTTTCACAGAAAATTATAAAATTAAATATAAAAATAGTAGAAAGAGGAAAAATCAATACACATACACATGACCGCTCGCTTTCCTGGCTTGGCACAGGCACTTCAATGAAAAGTGGTGGAGTTTAACTATACTTTTACAGGTTTAGACCCCCCCTCTTAATGAAATGATGCCCGAATGTCAGATTGAAAGACAATTGCTAAAGTTTATATTGAAGCAATCATAACTATAATTCTAATTCAACTGAACTATTTAATTAACAAATTGTATAACGAATCCCCGAGATGCTTCCTGGATATAGAAATAAGACGTAGCTTCTCCTCTGCGAGGTACAGTCCCCCCAAAAGAGCCGTCCGGTAGATGTGGAAGACAAACTTAACCTACAACCTGCCCATTAGGACAGGACGTATATGAGTACCTATTTGTATGAGGAATGTCACATTCGTAACACGTAAAAGACAGATTGTGGCATCTCTCTTACTCTATTAGCAACATCTTGTTAGGAGTAATCGTTAGTTGCCAGTTGGGCTATTAGCAACATCTTGTTAGGAGTAATCGTTAGTTGCCAGTTGCAAGGCAATGTTTTCAGACCCTTTACATCATATCCTTTGTTCATATGGCTGTTTAACTTTCCGCTAAATGGCCTATCCTGGTGTCACCTTCTTAGTCCCATCCTAATGCCACCAAATGTTGGCTTCAATCCTTATGCCACTTTTATTTACTCTCAACCCTTTTGTTTATACCATCTATTTTTTTTTTAGTATAACTGAAATGTTGCACACTTGATGTTCAACAACAATCAATCAATTTTTATCAAGGAACACACGTGTTCGCAGGTGTCAATATTTACTTTTCAAATTTTAGAGAGAAAAAAAAACCAGTTGAAATTGTTCACATCTTTTTTTTATATACTTGGTCGATGATATGAATTTTGAATTAACACTCAAATAATTGGTCAAGATTAAAACTATATTATACTGACATGAAATACGTTTTTCTTAAACTTTATTTGACAAAAAGAATGTTTTTCCTTGTATTACTTAAATGACTTTGTGTTAGTAATGTCTTTACTCATAATTCCTTATGTATTAAAAATAATAATTGAAATTTGACGTAAACAACTGGCTGAATTATTGCCAGTATCGACATTAAACTTCATTAGTAACAATAATGAAATGTCTAATTATTAATTATATTTCCCTAATAAAAAAATAATAATTGGAAACCTTTATCACCATTTTGTTGTTTATGAAGAAACATACTGTTAGGGACTTGTTTCAACTTACAGTTAAATTATATTACATTTGAAAAACGACTTGTAGTTTTAGAAAAGCCTTTTAAAGGTTCCGGTATATATAATATAAGAAGGTATGGTACCAGTAAAAAAGACAAAAAAGAGAGACGACATTTGGTCAGTTTTGTTTTTCAGAAATACGTATAAAAAGACTCGAAGCATGAATGAAATACTGCAAAAGTGGTATCGGGAATGCAAAAATTCGTCAAAATCATTGACAGTCATTAAAGGACTCAAAGGTCAAATAACCAATAATGAAGACCTTTCTAGAAATATAATAGTTGGTTTCACATTTTGTGCTCAGAGTAAGATTGAGTAATTTACACATTTTGTGCTCAGAGTAAGATTGAGTAATTTACACATTTTGTGTTCAGAGTAAGATTGAGTAATTTACACATTTTGTGTTCAGAGTAAGATTGAGTAATTTACACATTTTCTGTTAAGAGTAAGATTGGGTAATTTACACATTTTGTGTTCAGAGTAAGATTGAGTAATTTACACATTTTGTGTTCAGAGTAAGATTGAGTAATTTACACATTTTGTGCTCAGAGTAAGATTGATTAATTTACACATTTTCTGTTAAGAGTAAGAGTGAGTAATTTACACATTTTGTGCTCAGAGTAAGATTGAGTAATTTACACATTTTGTGTTCAGAGTAAGATTGAGTAATTTACACATTTTGTGCTCAGAGTAAGATTGAGTAATTTACACATTTTGTGTTCAGAGTAAGATTGAGTAATTTACACATTTTCTGTTAAGAGTAAGAGTGAGTAATTTACACATTTTCTGTTAAGAGTAAGATTGAGTAAATCCACAATTTTACTGAACTCTGTTATTATTTTTTTTAAAGAATTATCAGTAAACCAGCGGAGACGACAACCTAAATTGTATAATTTGTGCCCGATCCTTTTGTCTTGTTTATGACAAATAAATATGTTTAAACCAGTAAACCAGCGTTATTTCTGAATTTGGTAACGTTTCACTTTGCTAACATAAATAGAAAGTAATTGACAGCTTAACATTTTAGATATTTATCGAAATAAAACAAAAGACAAACACATTTGAGTATGTTTATTATAATTGCCACGGAAACATGAACCATTGGGTTTTCGTTCATAAAAAATCGATTTCGAAGTAAAGAAATATACCAATTCACCTCCGTGTTTTTATTAAGATTCTTGTTACTCAGTCTTTAGTTCTCTGTGTAGTGTTTTGTAGATCATTGTTTGTCTTTATGTACTTTTTCTTTAGGTTATTGTATTGTCTGTTCTTCATTAGTTCTCTGTGTAGTGTTTTGTAGATCATTGTTTGTCTTTATGTACTCTTTCTTTAGGTTATTGTATTGTCTGTTCTTAATTAGTTCTCTGTGTAGTGTTTTGTAGATCATTGTTTGTCTTTATGTACTCTTTCTTTAGGTTATTGTGTTGTCTGTCCTTCATTAGTTCTCTGTGTAGTGTTTTGTAGATCATTGTTTGTCTTTTTGTACTTTTTCTTTAGGTCATTGTATTGTCTGTCCTTCATTAGTTCTCTGTGTAGTGTTTTGTAGATCATTGTTTGTCTTTATGTCCTCTTTCTTTAGGTTATTGTATTGTCTGTCCTTCATTAGTTCTCTGTGTAGTGTTTTGTAGATCATTGTTTGTCTTTTTGTACTTTTTCTTTAGGTTATTGTATTGTCTGTTCTTAATTAATATTATAGTATCATTCTAGTTAAGCATTACAGTACTTCGTTATTATTTCATAAATAAAAACAGAGTAATATTTAAGTTGTATCGAATTAATCATTTATATTAGACAAAACTTGGTTTGCGGGTTCAAAACGTAAATTTTATAACGTTCACTGTTCTGTTGATTATTTGTTGTCTACATATAAACAAAGTTCTCTTTCATTAATAGAAGACTTATCAAAATTAATCCTTTTTGCCACTTAATATACACATATTAAGTAATTTTCAGGACAAACAAATAATATCACATTGAAAGACTAACAACCTCTTGTTGTCGACATATTTACTTATTTCCTTTATAAGTCAATTACTTATCATGTAAACGGAAGTAAAATATGTTTTCGTTTCTGAAAGATTTAGGAGGTGCACTAGACTATATTATTGTATATTTTGTTTATTATCTAAAACAAGAAGTTTGTCAGTGACTTGCGAAAGGTCAATGGTTTTCTCCGGCTACTCCGGTTTCCTCCATCAATAAAACTGACCGCCACGATATAACTGAAATATTGTTGAAAGTGGAGTTCAACACCATAAAGGATCACAACCTCAAGATACGCCAAACACTGTTTTTAAACCAAAACTAAGGTTCCCTTATTAGATAATAAACATGTAGATATAGAACATGAATCTAATTTTAGTGCGCATGGTGCGTTTTTGGAATAATTTATCAGTTAGGCTCCAAGTTAAAGGAGTAGAAAGCCAAGTAACATAAAACTTCTTTGGGAGTAACTTACCCAATCGTAGCCATTGTAAGAGAAATCAGCGTCCAAAAATGAAACTATCTACGCCAATTTTCACTCAGTGGGACCTTTGAGTGAGTGAGTGATTATTTCTTGACGCAAAATGAGCAATTTTTTTTAGCTAAATCATGGTGAGATTAAGTTACATTCGATGAGATGATGCTCGCTTTGTACTAGACTAATACGTTCAGCTGGATTTGTGTAGTGCTAGCTCACCAAAACAACAGTCCGCGGGTAAACATGTCGCTCCACTCGGGCACATTATTCTGATTCCGAGCTAACCGGATTCTGCTGTTACTCGCCAACGATGCGTCCTTAGCGAGAAAGCAAAAAATACAAATTTCACAGTCTTTGGTTTGACCCGAACGGGGCTCGAATCCACATTCTACCACACTCGAGGAGAGCACACAAACAATTGCAATACCAATGCGGTAACGACATTTGATGAACTCACTACATGGTCCCCACTGCCCCCCTCAAATATAACTCTGGGTATTCATTACATGAACACTACGCTCTTTTCCCGTAAATCACTTCGAGGTTTTACGCTTAAAAAGCCATGCTGTAAAGGCATTACATGTAGGAAACCAGAAATTGGGATGTTGTTTCATTTTGATAAATAAATTTTAAAAATAGAGCCTCAGTGTGCTGAGCCTGTGTCGCGCAACTGTCGGATCACCAAGAAGCAAGAATTGTCTATGGTGGCCATGGTTTTTTAAAACAAAAATCAAATTTAATCAAAATGAGCAATCTTTATAAGGAACCTTCCAAATATGCTTTCTACCAAGTTTCGATTCATTTGGCCAAGCGGTTTCACAGGAGATCATTTTTAGAAATTGACCAACCAGGAACAAGAATTACCAATATCGGCCTTGCTAGTTAACGGATCGGGTCAAATTGAGCAATCTTAATAGAGGACCTTCCATAGATGCTTCAGAGCAAGCTTCGGTTCATTTTGGCCAAGTGGTTTCAGATGTGAAGATTTTTAGAAATTGACCAGCCAGAAACAAAACGTTTTGTTTGTTAACGGAACGCGACGAAAATAGCAATATTTATAGAGGACCTTCCATAAATAGATGCTTCCTACTAAGTTTCGGTTCACTTGCCCAAACATTTGCAGAGCAGAAGATTAAAATGTAAAAAGCTAACAGACGCCAGACGCCAAGTGATGGTAAAAGCTCACATTGCCTTTTGCAAGGTGAGATAAAAACAATTAGTGTATATTTGTCAATTGGTATAAGCCCCATGTTATATGAGTCAGGTGCTTCGTTGCGGTATTCAAATCCTCAAGAAAGGTAACATTTACTACTTGAGCAGGACGAATCAAATAAAAAAAATTGTCCAACAGACAAGTAACTAGTGTATGAAGAGTGTCACGTTCATTGTACATATTAACAACTTTTAGCAGCTCTAATGAGCAGGGGCCGTCGTGGTCGTGATCATTTGGTAGTTGAATACATGAATAACTATGCAATCAGTCACTATCACCACTAAGGCTGTGAGTTCGAATCCCGCTTGTTGTGATGTGTATTCGATGCAACATTATGTAATAAAGTTTGTCAGTGACTTGCGACATGTCGTTTTTCTCCGGTTTCATGCACTAATATAGCAATATTTTGTTAGTAGTGGTCGTTTGTAAATTTGAATTTTGGTGTTGAACGCCACTTTCAGCAATATTTCAGCTATATCATGGCGACCAGTTTTAGTGGTGAAGGAAGCCAGAGTACCAGGAGAGAACCACCGACCACGGGCAAGCAACTGGTAAACTTTATCACTTGCGGCTGCGAGTCGTTTGTGGCCTGTTACAAGGCAAACTGTCTTGCTCTATTTTGTGCAACCTGTTTTTCCTTTTGTTATCTAATTTTCTTGTCATGGTGCCACCTTTTCACTTATATGATTTATTTGTTGTAATTATTTTATCGCCATGAATATCCGAAACACTGCCCAGTTAACGTGAAAAAACAATGACTCGATCAATCAGGTAAAGTGTTCAAATACTTCCTATATCACAGTTATGTGAACCCTTAATCTACTAGTAAATAGTAAAGGATAAATAAATAAGACCCTGTCCTCGAATTAGGAATTTAAATACACATACATATTCTTATTTATATATACACCGTCTATGGTCATCGTGACCTTATATAAAAATAAAATATAAACCGATTATAACTTTTAAGCGATTTTGAAAACAATTGATATTATGTTCAGTACCTGTAAAAAGTAAATCTTTATACAATTGAACAGCTGATCATATATATAATACATGTACAATGTACTTTTAAACAAATACATGTACACAATATATCAGGGTTTTAACATTTGTGCCAAAGGAATGTTTTTTTTCTGCATTTAGTGTAAGGTATAAATAAGCATGTTTGTTTTAAACGAAAAATATAAGTAATGCATTTATAAACTTTATATCAACTGATAGAGTGTTGTTAAATGTCGGTTGAGCAAGAATGTCAACAATAATCAAGAGAACAATATTATAAACAATTATGTTTTGCGAAAAGGCCGCATTGAAATGGGCCTAAGGTTTGAAGTTGGGAAGAAGACAGTTTAATAGGGTGGGAAATGTTTGCCTTGTAACGTGCCACTAAATGACAATTCTTAATAAAATGCTGATTATTAGAAGCTAATTCATGTTTTAAGTCTATAACGTGCAAGCATTGTGGCATTCACCACATACGAGAAACTAATTTCAGCCACGTCCCTATAGAGCGAGTCGTTAATTAGATTCGTCTGCCACAACTAGCCGACCGTCTCTCGAAGGGATTGTGCCCCGCAACAGAGACTAATAGATTCTTACACTAGTCCCTATTGAAGATCTGGGATTTCTTCCACGAGTGTGAGAAATTCCGTCTTTTCACGAATGGAGCTTAGCGGAACGAGTGGAAAGACGCTGAATTTCTCTCACGAGTGGAATAAATCTCAGATCTGATTACCCCTTTGGTATCTATGATTTACGCCTTCTGATTACCCCTTTGGTATCTTAGATTTACGGCTTCTGATTACATCTTTGGTATCTTAGATTTACGGCTTCTGATTACCCCTTTGGTATCTATGATTTACGGCTTCTAATTACCCCTTTGGTATCTATGATTTACGGCTTCTGATTATCCCTTTGGTATCTTCAGATTTACGGCTTCTGATTATCCCTTTGATATCTTCAAATTTACGGATTCTGATTACCCCTTTAGTATCTTCAGATTTACGGCTTCTGATTACCCCTTTGGTATCTTAGATTTACGGCTTCTGATTACCCCTTTGGTATCTATGATTTACGGCTTCTGATTACCCCTTTGGTATCTATGATTTACGGCTTCTGATTACCCCTTTGGTTTTCTTAGATTTACGGCTTCTGATTACCCCTTTGGTTTTCTTAGATTTACGGCTTCTGATTACCCCTTTGGTATCTATGATTTACGGCTTCTGATTACCCCTTTGGGTTTCTTAGATTTACGGCTTCTGATTACCCCTTTGGTATCTTCAGTCTTCTCTTATAACTTTTGACGTTACTCAGAAATAATATTGATCTAACTAATCTGACCCCCTCAAAAAGTTTATTAAACTTTAAATGAAAATTTCATAATATATTGTAGCATTGTTGACTTGTATATGACCTGATTAACATTTAAACTTTGAACTGTTCACTTTCTTAAATTTCAGATGATATGATCAATATTGTTTGAACGATAAAACATCCAGACAAAACAAAACAATATATTGGAATGTTTCCACAATAGGACTTTAACAACAAAAAAGGAATTGATCATTTCCTATCTCGCCCAAATTTATAAATTAAACGTTGTTGCGAGATGGTGCTCAAATTCCTGACATATAGATTGACATTGTAATATACGGAACTGTCTGGTGTAGGCGCATTTAATGGTTCAACGGACTTTTCCCGCTATGAACGAGATCTATTTATGAAAAGGAACAGAACATTTTAAACTTCATTGTATACGCTGTTGAAGATATATTTCATTACATAGTATATTTTCATCAGTGCAAGATGTACACTCTTATTTGCGTCGCGTGTCACGTGTTTTGCCTCATGTAGTTTGTAACTGGCTCTACACTTAAATAACTGTAATACTTTTATTTGAAATACCATAAAACTACCAACGTAATATTTTTGCCACAAGATTAGCTGTAGCAAAAACGAACTGGTATGACCATATAGTCAATGTATAATTATATATCACAATTAGGATTACACTCTCAACAGTAAAGAAATGCAAATTGTCAACTTCACAACACTCACAGAAAATAGGTTAAACAAAGATATTACAAGTTGTATTGTTCATATATAGGTTTGCCGCAAAACGTAGTACACCAACTATGGGGACGTACCAATTCATCGGACACGACAATGACTTTAATTTACAACAAAACAAAATGCTTTGTGGATGCTTTTAAATTAAACATTAAGCATATAACGTGTGATGTCAATGACGTTATTAAAATATTACGACTTATGCCATTGAGATGTTACTCCTGTGTATACCCCATTTTATCAGCAGACACTACTATTGCAGTCAGTAACTTTGCAACTATAATCCTTAGAATATATATTGAAACAATGGACACACAGATGCAATGGTGGCAGTGCAGTAGTAATTTTGAAGTGATATAAGTTAGCTAAAATCAAAGAGACATGCAATTAAGCATTGACAACTCAGAAACACAGACAATCTGGACACAAGACACAGAACGAAGGCAAACAACAAACAACACAACACAGAAAACTTAAAAAGATGACAACATGGCCCCTCCTCCCCTCCCAAAAAAAAATAAAAAAAACACGGGGGTGAGCCCAACTGCCCCAGAAAGAGAGGCAGTTCCTGTTTCTGATAAGACAAATATCGTGTTACTCATAGGAAAAGTATTGTAGGTGATAAAGGAAAGAACAAATGAACGCCAAGAGAAAAAAATCCATTTCTATTTGAGGACATTTTGTAAAAATCAACAAGTTCATGATGACTACGGTATAATTTTTGTACCGATGACTTCGTCTTAGGAGCAACGTAGTCTTCTTTGAGTAGCTTTTGCGTAGGCAGATTTTCTCTGTCCAGAAAATTATTGCACTGAATACACGCCCTAGAATAACATAGGAGTTGTGTGAATTATAATTCAATACGCTGGTGTTGCTGAAATATTGCTTCTACAGACTGGGAAGTTGACACTTGGACATGTGAAGCTATCAGGCTGCTTTAGAGTTTTGTTCATTTCCTCCCTCCGTTGTAGATTTTCAGGTTAAAGGTCAAGGTAGTAAGTAGAATTTTGAGATGCAATAGTATACTTTATTTGGATATTCTTGAAAATCCCTTTACGGAAGCCTAGATCATAACCGTGAAGAGATAATCAGCGAGTAGTGGAGCATAATTAATTAGGTAACTTATACCTCCAGTTGTTTGTAGAGGGCTTACCTCTTATTTACGTGATTTGTGTTTATTTACGTGTTGTCGTGTCCAACATATATTGTGCTGTGGTTTGTTTCGGTTTTCTTCGTCTTGTGTACACTATGTTGCCAGTTTCTCTGGATTGTTCATTTTTGCCCCTTCGTCATTCTCTAACATTGGTATATCTGCTACGTCCCACAAAATTAATCAATGTAATAAAAGAGGTTTATAATATCTGTCAGATTAATGTCCTATAACATGGGATTCCCTCAAGGAGCTCTATTGAATGATACTGATGGCATTTTGCAAACATCAGATAAACCAAGAAATTTTTATTAATGTAATATTTCTGAATTTTAATTCTCTAATACGATTTGTTTTTTAATCAGACATTTTTGTATATTAAATTATCGTGTTCTGAAAAAGCAATACAATGCAAAGTGTTCTTGCAATATCTGACAAAATGTCGAGATCTAGCGTGTCATTAAACTACTGTGATCAATAGGGAATGCTAGATGGTTTTTATTTAATTTCCTAATGTATGCGTGGCCTATTTTTGACTATTAATCTTTATTTGACAAACTAAATTATAGATATTAAAAAGTCTGTTCATCAAAAATTGAATGTTTATTCTGTTTAATTTCATGTTTATGAGCAGATTTTTACTCCCCCACATATCATTTCAATGAGAGAATAATTCTATTTAAGATGCTGTTGAAATATTATTACAATAAAATCATGCAGATACAATATTATTATCTAAGAGAAATTTTGACATTCAAATCCAAGTCAACTTTGATAATTATAACTCTTGTAGGCGCTCGTGATGATGACAATTTGCATGCAGTGATATTTTAGGATTGATCTCAATTTTTCTTTTCGGTTCATGAAGTAATAAACTCAAAAATGTGGTACACACTGTGTAACCCGCCAAGTTTATTTCGAATGAACCGAACAAAAAATTGTGATCAATCCTTAAAAATTAATTCCTAATTAATTTCGATTAAAAATTGTGTTTATGGAAAATCTCTTAAACACATCAAATTAATTTATTCAAAATTAAATGAAAAACAAAAGAAACGTCGCACTGAATAGTCCTGAATACAATAGTCAAGTCGTAGAAAGAGGTGCACTCGATACACCTGACATCAAAATATATTACCGCTCATTTTCCTGGTTTGTGATTTCAATGAAATGTGGCGCGAATGAAATACTTTAATGGGCACCAAACCTTGTACATGACACAAGGTAAAATTGCTTACTAACGTCAATGAGAGGATGTTAAGCTAAAGTTTAACAGCAATGGTCGACCATTTCCCAATAAATTTATATCGTATATTGTTTAAATGTAAGCTTGTTTCGATCATGACCATAGCTGGATATGAATGGAATACTGTTCACTTCTAGGATGGTAAGTACCACACAACAAACAAATAAACTGTATCTTCACGAAGTATGTATAGTTTTTATTTTTTTATTTTGCGTTGGTTAACCTTTCAAAAACAAGTACTAAAAATAACGTTTTCTCTATTTAGATTGTGTGACCTGAATTTTAAATAATATAATAAATTACTCTTGCTAGGTTTTTTCCCTTCAAAATCTGACACATTGGCTAAAAATAAATTTATACACAATTGTTTGACTTTTCAGTTTGCATAGAAATAAGGTCTTTAAATAATGATGCAATCCTATAAACAAGTTATTTTGTAGATAGACTGTATTTGCATTTATTAATTATCTTTCTCGTCAATTTTGTTCAGGTAAAAGCAATAACCCGATTCGTCCATAGGTTCATACTAACGCCACAAATTTAACTTTATAAAAAGAAAGTTTCACTTCCATCAATATAAAAAAAAAACGAACAATAACCTCACACTTCAAACCGTGGAACACAAAAAAAACCCTCAATTTATGCCTATGGAAATCCAGATCGGAATTGGGAGAGGCACAAACAAGTGGTTGGGTTTGTTTGTTTGTAAGCTTGTCTCCATCTTGTATATAGCTGGCATACTGGTCACAGGACGTTAAGTTGGTAAAGTTTGATAATCAACAGGTTCTAAAAACGTGTGGGTTGTTGGTGTTAAACAACAATCATAAAATCGTTTATAAACTTAATTGTTGTATGTATTGTGTCTTTCGTGGTTACAATTTCATGAACATTTAATTATAATTATACTAGATGCCAACTGCAATAATTACTGACAAAATATGGCTTGTAATTAACAATTGCATAGTATTTCAGAATAACCACACTTTCAAACAAAAATTAAACAATCGGCTTGACATTCCTGGTTTATAATTATATATATAAGTAAACATATATCTATATTACTATTTGAGAATGCTTATTCGGAAATTTTACAGTAAGCACTTCCCATTGGCATACATGGGATGTTGGAAAATCCGCTGTGAAAGGTCAAATATTTCATACCACTAGTGACAAATGGTATAAATTACAAACCGATACCAATAATGGGAATTCCTAAAATATTAAAAGCCGCAGTCTAAACATAGAAAACTTGTACATCCCCAAATTAAATTGTTGTATACAAATTTTGTGCTATAACATCTGTCTAATAATGTTTCAAAAAGGTAAAATTGAAAAATCCTTGCATAGCTATATTTTGCTTGATACGTAAAGTTATCCTACAGATGACAACAAATTATTATACCAAATATATAAATTCTCACCTCAGTGTAATGGAAAGGCACCATCCGAATGACATTTTTACAAAATAACCAGTTGAGATCATGAAATAGACACGTGATATGAAATAATCCAAAATAATATGCTATAAATTGTGTAGTTAACTAAAAAAAATAATATCTGATTTGCATATAAACAATTAATTCGTACAATTTAATTTGAACAATTTTTCTACATTGGGATGTTTTTCGCAACGACATCTGTTTTCTTTCAAAATATATTCATACGCATCATGTACCTAGTTTGAAGAGAAAGGTCAATTGTCAATCAGATGGAATAGTGCCAGAAGTAAAATGAAGACAGCTAGGGCAAGACATCGAAAGGACATAAATTAAAAAAAATGGGACAACAAACAACCAATAGCGGGACCATTTACTTCAGCTCTGCCGTGACTGGTACAAGTCTTAAAGGCGTCATTTACAATGTATATATACAGAAATCATGAGTCAAAATAAAACCACATCAATCAAATCGTAACCCCGGTTGTATAGAAAAGAACCAGTTTTGCTTTCTGTATGGTACAACTCCTCTGACAGAAGCGTTTTAGTTGTGTGCGGAATGATTCAAAGTATAATTTGACACTAATGAAGTAGCTTAAATGAGAGCCCCATTTTTTGGAAAATACTTTACTTTGTGCGTGCTAAATACAAGTTTCGGCATCTCCCATGAGCAACATTTTTGTTAAATGGTCGAAACTTCTTTTGAGTTTGACAATCAAACCACCAGTCCATAGATACGTCCAAGTTTTACATATCCGTCTTCATAGTTAATTGTTTTCTAAAATGGCTATCGTCATGAATGAAGCTGAAATAATTTTAAGAATAAAAAAATAATGTCGACAATGAAACACACACACAAACAGATAATTGAAACATTGCGTGCTACGCATCTTTCTATTCGCCATTTTGTAAAAACAGATATATCAATGACTGAAACCGGTAGAGTTCTAGGTCCGGGTTTTGAAAAGGCACCAATATATGACAGAGCTAGGCCATTTAGATTGGATCCAGATATCTAGATTTGTTTGCGTCCAAACAAAAATAAACAATCTATACACATTCGATTCCACTACGCATGCAGCTTAAAGGAGAAAGAGCAAAGACTGGTTGTCTCGGAACCAGATAATGTGTCTAAGTGGGGCGACATGTCTATCCGCGGAATGTTGTTTCAGTGAGCTAGCATTATAAAAATCCAACTGAACGTGTTGGTCTAGTAAAAGGCGGACCTCATCATCATCATTTCATTGAAAATTAACTTGTTCTGGCTATGATATAGCTGTAAAACCCAGAATATCACTGGATCGAACATACAAATTTATATTTGGTTTTAGTAATGGTTTATCTATTGACTTATTTCAATGAATTTATTGTCATTTTCCAATAGACAAAATGGATTACACACAAGTTAAGCAAAACGTATGAAATCGTCTCCAAATTACATTTTTTTTTACATTAAGCATATATATATAAGGCATGCATTTATATGTATGGCACTAATGACGAATCAATGATGTTATTATATTTACAAAGAAGATGGAAGGAAAAATAAATTAAGTTTGATTTATATGATATGCATGTTCACTTAAATCAATTGCAGTTATACGATAAGGCATATTGGACAAATAATATAATTAAACACATGTTTAAGAAGTTAAATCAATACAGTGTGCGCATGTCCTAAGCCACGACCTAAATTTCTATCACCATATGTTATGATATTTTTTTTAATGGTCAATGAGTTGAGGTTAGAGGTGATTATTCGCTTGGTTGATCATGGCAGACTTATTACCTATCACCGTTTAAACTTTCTTTTTCATATTTATAATATTGTCCTATTGCCACAAAGGCTCGACGATATGCATACAATTTGTTTTCTCTTCCACACACTTTCTAATTATTTTCTGAAATGGCTTGTTATGGCCCTTTGGTTTTATTGCTCCAAAAACTTAAAATTATTTGTCTTTCCAATCGTACGATTTTGAGTGTACCTGATGAAGGTTATTCCAGAAACGCGTCGTGTGCACAAATTAGATATATATATATATACGTTTTTTTTATATTATTATTCATGTTTGATCATCTTGATTAAGCCTCTTTACTAGACATGAAAATGTCTATGCTTTGCTGAATAAAGTCGGAATGTTCTTATACATTGTCTTGGTTGTCTTCTGCAGCTGAATCAGTAAAACTAAAATTCTACCCCGAATGTGTTTGACATCACTTACGCCTCGATACTTAAATGTTAAACATGGCTTTTTTTTCTGGACTCTCGGACAGGAGCTTGATGATGAGCTAAGCAAGTCAGCTAGTACTTGAGCATTGTGCCCTGTTGGTTGTCATTTACAGTTGAATAATCTTGTATACGTTTAACTGTAAGTATATGTATAAATAACAAAAGAATAAAAATGATTATATATGTACAAAGATGGTGCAACCTTCCTGTTGTGCTCAATATCATATGTTAGTATATTGTGTCTCCCTTTTTTATTGATGCAATTGTGTGAAGTTGAGTAATAATAAACAATTATTGCCTTCAATGGATGTAAACAACCCCTTGAGGGTTAACAATTCTGATGTTTACAATCCATTGAAGGCAATAACTGTTTTATTATACCGAACAACATACCAAGTAGAAGAATTAGCGATTGCCATCCTGCTGGTCCGACCAAATTGTAAACAACAGACGACAATGTCACTTCCGGAAAGAGTTGTTTCCCTTTTGAGGCACGCAATGGGTTGTTTACCGGGGAACAATAGGGTTGTTACCCGCTAAACAACTAGTTGTTTCCCGTTTGGGTTAATTTTCACAAAACATTAAAATTGCTTCAGGTCATGTGATTTAATTTAAGCCAATGAGAAGTTAGTGAGGTATAATAATAAACAATTATTGCTTTCAATGGATGTAAACATCCAGAATTGTTAACCTGAAGGGTGTTGTTTTCTCGAGGGCGTTAGCCCGAGGGAAACAACCCCTTGAGGGTTAACAATTCTAATGTTTACAATCCATTGAAGGCAATAACTGTTTTATTATACCGAACAACATACCAAGGATTGGGCATTTAAATAAATACATGTAGAAGAGTTAGCGACTGCCATCCTGCTGGTCCGAGCAAATTGTAAACAAACAGACGACAATGACACTTCCAGAAAGAGTTGTTTCCCTTTTGAGGCACGCAATGGGTTGTTTACCGGGGAACAATAGGGTTGTTACCCGGTAAACAACTAGTTGTTTCCCGTTTGGGTTAATTTTCACAAAATATTAAAATTGTTTCAGGTCATGTCATTTAATTTAAGCCAATGAGAAGTTAGTGAGGTATAATGATAGAGGTGGTCAAATAAACTTCAGTGTTATTAAGTCATGGATTGGTACCTGATTCATGTGGAGCGAATGAAAGAAACGGCAACAGTATAAACTCTTACGTCACAGATGACATCATTAAGAACAATTAGAACGACGCATGGTTCAATTATTTGTGGACAATTTGGCAGGTGTTTTGGACTTTTTGATATTGTAGATAACACAATATACGTAGATTGTCGTTAAAAATAAAATTAATTTGCATTCGTTACGAAACAGTCTGGAAAAGTTCACCAAAGGGTCACCTTTCTATATGTTTGGAAAAGTTCACCAAAGGGTCACTTTTCTATATGTTTCTGAAGCTCTTGCAAATAAATTATGGATATATATTTTCCGATATTGTATGTGTAACTTTTTTTTCTGGGTGTAATAAGTTGTTTGTTGTTACAAATATTATGTATTACATGTTAATGTACCCACTGGACCCCCGGTTGGCTATAAATAACGGGTGTTACTATTGTAGAACTTCGTTTTCCTTTCGGAGCAGTTGAGTGTTCTCCATGCTTTAATGGGGTTCATATTGCGCGATCTTTACTTTTCTGTGTAATGTTATGTACATCTATATCAATGTTTGTCCATTTTCTTTTAACCATTGTAGTGGGGCTCGTCGTCGGTGTGATCGTATGGTAGTTGGATTTACAACTAGCTGTGCAATCAGTGCCTATCACTACTAAAATTGAGAGTTTGAATCCCGTGTGCTCCGCTTTCCTCCACCAATAAAACTGTATGCCACGATATAGCTGATATATTGGTAAAAGTGGCGTAAAACACCATAATCCTTTTCTTACCCAGAGTACAGACTGTTTCATTAGAACAATATCACCGATTTAAAGGAATGAAGCAGCACAATCTTTTGACGAAGCGAAAGTCGGAAAGAAAAGAATCAAGGATGTTAGTTTAGGGCTTCAAAATAGTATTTCAAGTAGAACAAAGGGATATAACAAACCCGTCTGGGTGGTGTAAAAACATTCGAACACCCACTTTAAACAAGCTTGAAAATACAAATTCTAAATATGAATACACTCCAAATTAAACCCCCTATAAATGAATCTTCCAAAGCTGTAATACATTTGCAACTTTGGTTCATGAACAAATTAAATTCATGCAAAATAAAGAAAATAATCACAATAAACAACAACAAAAATTCCACACAAACAAGACAGAAACATCTAATATAGATCATGTTTTATCTCTCCTTCTTTTAGCTGCGCAATTGTGTTTGTCAACAGTATAACTATATATATATATATATATATATAGACAATAATTGTTGATGATATACAGACCTTGAATTAAGTTGAGCACACCATCTTAATAGACGTCTCTGGCTAGGTATTAATAACAACTAATTAATGTTCTGTCAACAGTTGTTTTTCCATCACAGTATAAAACTGAAATAGAATAAATATATATACAATTGGATTAATACACTTATTTCTATTCGACGAAACGTGACCCCCAAGGATGATGGTGAGGGTTATGGTATTGTTGGTAACGCCACTTTGAACAGTATTTCAGTTAAACCGAAGTATCCGGAGATTACCACCGACCTGTCGGGAGCCACTGACAAACTTTATGACAATGTTGTATCGAAGTTGATGAATTTAAAGAAAATGACATAAGAATAATATGTTCATCATCAGAACATATTTACTTTTGCGTAGAAATTCTTCTTAAAAGAGTGGCCCGGGTGGCTCAATGAGTTAGGTCGCTGGATCTAACAACTCATACAAGCCTATCACCAATACGGCGTGGGTTCGCGCCCGGCTTTGTAAATTACAAAAAAGGGTGCACTCGACTCGCAGCCGCAAGTGATAAAGTTTACCAGTTGCTTGCCCATGGTCGGTGGTTCTCTCCGGGTATTCCGCTTCCTCCACCACTAAAACTGGTCGCCATGATATAGCTAAAATATTGTTGAAAGTGGCGTTAAACACCAAAAATCAATCTTCTTAAAAGATGACACAGATAAGCGTTCATTTGCCAACAGAAGTTTTGGTGTCATTAATCAAAGCAGAATTCTCCATAAAAAGAAGTAAAATCTAAAATTCCACCCTATTTTAGAATCAATCCTGAAACACATGATCGATGATCTTATATTATGACCCCAAGCATTAACCTCCTGACTGCCCATGTATAAGTTCCCCATTCATACATAATCCGCCTGGCTATGTTATTAATATATGATATGATAGACAAAGAGCCGACATATCTCGAGTCTAAATCTATAAATTGGAGACATAAAGTTATGAATTCTGTCGAGGATTATACCACACAATGGTCAAAAAGTGAAAAAGAAGATACCCTGTCTCAATGGATTAAGAATGTTAGGTCATTAATACAAATTATAGTAAAAAAAACCCAACCTCATGGTACAATGAGCACATACCTTTAAATAGCCAATTGTTTCAAAACACATACCCAATCTCCAAGACAGATATGTCGTACTCCTTGTAACCAAGGATACCAACAATTTCGGAAGTCATATTGAGTAAACTGGTTGGCCAACAAGTGAGCTACAATACCAATGGTTCATAGAGGGAAAGTTGACGACTTTTCGTAGCTGTTACGGAATATTTGTCAAGATGACCGCGTATAAATTCCATTTGTCGAAGTCACAATCCCGTCCTTGCTGCAGACAATACCCCCTATAAAAGTTTGATGATACCAAAGAGGGTAACCAGAAGCCACAAATCGAAAAAGGACAGACAATACAGAGGCCAAAGGAAAAGGGACAAAAAGTCCAAACAATGATCTGCAAACACTACACCGACAATTAAAGGTCAAGCAACACAAACCCCACTTAAAACCGGGTATGAACTCCGGAAGGGTTACCAGTTCCTGCTCCACATATATGTAAATCGCATGATAGAGGAATTAGGTATTGATAAATTACGTGGCAACCCTACATATACCACGAACGAAATAGAAACTCCTGTACAATACCTACCTGTACGTTTTTGACATTGTTTCCGTAATTTAATCTTCGATTTGAGAGGACGTTTCTACCAAAGATACCAAACTGGTAATCAGAATCAATATATCGAAGAACAGACAACACAACTGCCAAACGAAAAAAGTACAAACAAAGATCTACAAAACATACATATAAAACTATAGATCGAGTAACGCGAACCCCACTAAAAACCAGGGGTGAACTCAGGTGCTCCGGAAGGGTAAGCAGTCCCTGCTCCACTAGTGGCACCCGTTGTATTAATCTATAATATAAGTTGTAGACATTTCTTCTTACGAAAAAAAAAAAAAGAATTCGAGACAATCGCCTTTTTTGTGTAGAGTTCTGATGAAATGTTGGAATGCAAAACGGATAAAAAATAATGATAGTACAATAATACCTGCCCTGTCTAAACCTAACCTCTTTCGGAGCAGGTATTGGGTCCGAATTAAACAGATGTTCGGATTATACGGATTGAATTAACAGATATTTCCTAAAATTTATTTAAAGTTCGGATTGCACGGGATTCATTGTATTAAAAGCGTAGCTATCTAATTTAGAGGACATGATTACACGTTTTTAGTAATTGTGGATATGATAAATCCTATAGGTACCTCCTAAATTATAGATGTATATATTTATAGCAAACAGATCCATGTTTTGATAGACATAGTAAGTTCATATAAGTCAGGTTGTGTAAAATAATTTATAGTGATACAAATGGATTGATATTAAGAGAAAGAAGCTGTATGTTCTAATGGAGTGTAACGAATGCGAAAAAGCTTAGCATCAATACATATCATCGAAAATAAATCAGAAAAAAAATAGTTTTGAACAAAAGGGTAAAATAAAAAAAAACAAAAAAAAACGATATACGACAAACAAAAACAAGGTAACATATACGAAACGACCCCATGTTCATGTATATCATAAAATCTAGTAATTAGGGAACACTAATTGAACTTTAAGGGAACTACGTTGTGTTCACCAAATTCAGAGAACGGTTTTCACACGATGCAAAAAATCAGGTCATTATATTTTTGTACATGAAAAGCCGGTATTTATTTTTTCAAATTGTATCGAAATTTCTCATTGAAAACAACAAGTTCAGATTATGTTTTTCCCCATCTTTCGTGTCAATTTCTTTTTTTCAATAAATTTGGCGATAAGACCTCCAACACCTAGACGTTGTATGTACGGTCCACAAATATATGATAAAAATGCTAACTGTTCGTATTGTAATGAACTATCGTTTATGATGCTACGAGAGAATTGAACTTTCTGCACTGCCAATATACGTCTGTACTTTTATTCTATAATTAGATAATTTGCAGACGAAATGATGATGTAATAATGTTTCTTTTGACTGCTAAAGAATGCTAAACAATTAATCTTAAATATTTGAGGTCAGAAGGGTAACAAAAACTATGATTACAACACAAAAAAATTGTCTCGTATAAGATAACATGTTTTAGAAAACTGTACCTGCAACATATAGAATTGATGGGAAATGCATGTGTGTATAGTACATTACATAGACGAGAACGAAAGTAAATCTAATTAGAAGCTGGCTAAATAGACCTTTACAATGCCAACGATATTGATACATAGAAAACCACATGTGCATATTTTTTTTATCTATTTCCTGAAATTGTGAGCAGAATTGAGTTCTAAATGTTCAAATATGAAAATATATTTAGTCAATTTTTCCATCATTTGTGCTGTATGTAATAACATCATGTACATAGAGTTAATGCACAGAAAACCACATGTGCATATATTTCCTGAAAGTATGAGCAGAATTGGGTTCTAAAAGTTCAAATATGAAAATATATTTAGTGTTAATATTTTTTCCATCATGTGTGCTTTATGTATTAACATCATGTACTACATCACGTATTTAGAGATTTACGTACATCAAAGTAATGTACATATATGTAATAAAACTTATTCAAAACATGGAATTGTGTTTGTTACCTCTTCTTGTTACGGCTGTGGTATCTTCAAACTTTTCTTTGTAATCTGATTTTCAAATAAGAAGATTAATTTGTAAATTTAGACTAAGTGACTACTCTCTGGCAATTGAAACGGGACGATATAAGAAAATACCTCGGCATTTACGAACGTGCAATAAATGTGAAACTCTTGATGACGAAAACCATTTCTTTTTAAATTGTAAGCTAAATGAACATCTAAGAAAAGCTTTTCTCAGTGACTTTGACAATACTATTAATTCAATTCTACTTGAAATTATTTTAAATCCGACTAACATCAAGCAGGTGAAATCTTTAGGCTCCTTCATTAAGCAGTCATTGGAACTGAGGACAGGGGGCACTTGATTCCATTTGTTCTATTGTGTATTGAATTTGTTTATATGTAGTACATTGTATGTTTATGTATTGTTGACTATTCAATGTAGCCATTGACCCTAATTAGGGTAGAAATTGTGATTATTAATAAATGTATTAAAAGTTAAATGAATTACTATTACAAGAAGACGTAACAAGAAGACGTAACTAGAAGACGTAACTAGAAGACGTAACAAGAAGACGTAACAAGAAGACGTAACAAGAAGACGTAACTAGAAGACGTAAC
>MJUT01009414.1:43815-110110 GCA_002080005.1 Gigantidas platifrons | reverse complement strand
ATGTCCTGACTACGAATATATGTCAAGGGTCCCTTGAGGTATGCAAAACTTACTGGAAAAATATATATTCCATACAGAATTCTGTCTGCATCTTGACACCGGTTGAAATAAAAATAACTAATCGCGTGATCAAAAAGGAATTTGAGGTGCCGTAAAGGGGATACAAGCACATTTTTGTAATGAATATATTTTCAAAAACTAAGTCACGTGACAATAAGCTCATGAATATTCATGAACTCATGAATTAAAAAGTAGCCGCGATTTTGCCATATGTGGCATTCAGATCCATATATGGATAAGCTCCGCCCATTACAAGTTACATGAGAGTCTACGTAAAAGGTGTCACGGCGAACAAGAAACAATTTTCGAATACGAAATCGATCGTGAAGGTAGAAACAGGCATTGTAACACTTATTTCGTATCGCCATTACTTAAAAATTGTAAGGAATAATAATTTATGAACACATATGCAAAAAGAAAGTTGACATATTCACGGAACAAAAATTTTAATTTGCTCCATTACGTTAAATGGGACCAAATCGTAACCCTCACTAGAGTACAAGCGAACTGAGGGTTACATTATCGTATCTACTGGTTTATATCCCTCGAAGCAATGTATGTATTTGATCCGTTTCGCTGTGCCCTGCAGCGGAGAAACTGGCCTATTTCTAGGATAAAATAAAAAATATATATCATGTATTATACAGAAAAGCATAAGAGATTACAATGACATACTAGACACAGAACCTGCTATTTTTATTGTTGTCTGCGGGTTTCAGGATTTTAGCTTAGCATTGGAAAAATCCCTATATTTTTGAATGCCTATTACCGTGTTTCCTCCAATGAAGGTAGTGGATTCAAAATTTCGTGAAAAATATATCGTGTCTACGGTGAATAGCATAGGGGAGGTGAATAGTCATTAAGAATATTCACCGCTGAAGAGTTCAATACACAATATACCAGTAAATAAAATATTTATGAACTTGACTTTTTAATAGGTAAACTTATACTGACGTATAATACTTTCTACTATTCTAACGTGAAAAAGGCTTATTAAAACAACTAATATTATCAGTGCTTTTAGATAATTATTATTGTATATCAAAATTTATTTATATTTTTGCATGCAAGTCAAATGCGGTCATCACTTCGCGAAAACGCGAAAACGGGAAATAAAATTTATTTTGTTTTGTAAATATTAATAGGCGAGAGCGCGAAATGACTGTACTGGCTTCCATGCTTGTGGAATCAACAGACAGTATATTTTGATAAAAAGACGAACTGGTGGACAAATTGTTACACAGATAACTAAAGATTGAGCGCCATGAATTCCACTTATAAACGGGGTTGAACTCGGCCTCTCGGGAGTATGAGCAGTTCCCTCTCCACTAGTGGCACCCGTTGTGCTACATTTGTTAAAAATCAGGTGTTAGTCATATTCATGAATGGGGGGAAAATCCGATCTTGGTTACGACGAACGGATCATAACCGTGGCCATTTGTGACATAGGTAATACAGGACTGTATACCTAGTCATCGTGTTGACCATGCAACTTTCGACGTGATGACTTCAACTTAGCCACTAAGAACAGATGGTTCAATAGAGATCCTTGTTAATAGCAATCCTCTTAAGATTAGAACCGCAAGCTCTGGAATAATATATCAACTGAGTTAGTTATATAATCTCAATATCCTGATGGAATGTTGCTAGATATAAATGAGAAGTTCACAATTGGAAAATTGAAATTATCTTTCTGGTTGTAAAGTTTCGTTCCTAACCATGTTAACCGATCCACATTGTCAATTTCTATGTGTAGGTCAAGGTCAAGCTGTACTAATGGTATCATTTATTTCAAGATAGCATAAATATGAACATAGAATTATTTAGTGAATGAACATGAGCAATATAGCGGAACGTGCAATAGTAGGATACAAACATCAAAAACTCGTGTATTTTATTTATGTCAGGTCAGAGATCCTTTCATTACAATTCCGTTTTTATCGTATCCAGGTTGTTCTGTTTTATTTTGTATTAATATTATCTTATGCGACTTCTGTTATTTGTTCATCCAAGTTGTTTTGACTAATTTTGTGGTTTTATGTAGGTTGTCACGTATTTATTACATTTAGTGTTTTGTATCTAAGTTGTCTCGTACTACTTCTGGTTTTTGTGTGCCCGTGTTGCCTTGTACCAATTATGTTGTTTTTGTATGCAGATTGTCTTGTTCTACCGCTTTAAGCTAGGTTGTCTGGTACCAATCATGTTGTTTTTGTATGCAGATTGTCTTGTTCTACCGCTTTAAGCTAGGTTGTCTGGTACCAATTATGTTGTTTTTGTATGCAGATTGTCTTGTTCTACCGCTTTAAGCTAGGTTGTCTGGTACCAATTATGTTGTTTTTGTATGCAGATTGTCTTGTGCTACCGCTTTAAGCTAGGTTGCCTTGTACCAATCATGTTGTTTTTGTATTCAGATTGTCTTGTGCTACCGCTTTAAGCTAGGTTGCCTTGTACCAATCATGTTGTTTTTGTATGCAGATTGTCTTGTGCTACCGCTTTAAGCTAGGTTGTCTGGTACCAATTATGTTGTTGTAAGCTACGTTGTCTTGTTCTACTGTTTTAAACTGGGTTGCCTTGTGCTACTGGTTTGAGCCAGGTTGTCTTGTTCTTGTTTTTTTTTAACTAGGTTGTCTTGTACCAATTCTATTGTTTTTGTATGCAGGTTGTCTTGTTCTACTGTTTTTAAGCCAGGTTGTCTATTTCTTCTGTTTTTTTAGCTAGGTTGTCTTGTACCAATTCTATTGTTTTTGTATGCAAGTTGTCTTGTTCTACTGTTTTTAAGCCAGGTTGTCTTGTTCTACTGTTTTTAAGCTAGATTGTCTTGTTCTACTGTTTTTAAGCTAGATTGTCTAGTTCTTCTGTTTTTTTAGCTAGGTTGTCTTGTACCAGTAATGTTGTTTTTGTATGCAGGTTGTCTTGTTCCACTGTTTTGAAGCCAGATTGTCTATTTCTTCTGGTTTTTTTTAGCTAGGTTGTCTTGTACCAATTCTATTGTTTTTGTATGCAGGTTGTCTTGTTCTACTGTTTTTAAGCCAGATTGTCTATTTCTTCTGTTTTTAGCTAGATTGTCTTGTACCAATTCTATTGTTTTTGTATGCAGGTTGTCTTGTTCTACTGTTTTTAATCCAGGTTGTCTTGTTCTACTGTTTTTAAGGTAGATTGTCTTGTTCTACTGTTTTAAAGCCAGGTTGTCTTGTTCTACTGTTTTTAAGCCAGGTTGTCTTGTACCAATTCTATTATTTTTGTATGCAGGTTGTCTTGTTCTACTATTTTTAAGCCAGGTTGTCTTGTTCTACTGTTTTTAAGCTAGATTGTCTTGTTCTACTGTTTTTAAGCTAGATTGTCTAGTTCTTCTGTTTTTAGCTAGGTTGTCTTGTACCAGTTATGTTGTTTTTGTATGCAGGTTGTCTTGTACTCTTGCTTTAAGGCAAGTTGACTGATACTAATTATTTTGTTTCGTTTGGTCCAGATTGTCCTGTACTAATTTTGCTGGTATCCCTTTACTCAACGAAAACATCGCGATAGTTCGTTACTCTAGTATTTGTATCGCCATAATTTGAAGAAAAAAAGTCAGACATCATTGAGATGAAGGCGATTTGGGCCGATGATATTACGTAGAAATATCCAAATATTCGCCACGATATAACTGAACTAATGTTGAAAGTGGCATTAACCACCATAACGCTAACCCAAGTGTTCGATTTACCCGGGATAAGTTATAAATAGAAGATACTTATTTTGATGTTCATAATGTAGGGCTGTTGTTGGTTTCTTCGCAAAATAGACATATTTAACAGTAATGCTACGGGTATCATTAGTGGAGCAGGAACAGATAACCCTTCAGGAGTACTCGAGTTCATTCCCGTTTGGTAGTGGGGTTCTTGTTGCTCAATCTTAAGTTTTCTGAGTAGCGTTTTATATTTGTCTCTTTTTTCTCAGGCATTGTATTGTATATCCTTGGATTTACGTCTTCTGATTACTCATTTGGTATTGTATATCCTTGGATTTACGTCTTCTGATTACCCTTTTGGTATATTCAAACTTTTCTTGTCAAAATTTGTCTCAGTTAAACAAAACAAGCTATTTTTTTTTTTTTTTTTATTTATAACAACTATCATTTGAAATGATCACATAAATTAATTAAATATCTAATATTTAATTCAATTTCATGAGAAATTGGTCTCAAAAATTACTAACATAGAGATCGCACCCTTCACAGTCGTTTACCCTCTATATTTCTACATGTTAAAAATACCTATTATTTGCAGAATGCGATATATTGTTTAACAACTCTAAGAGTTGTCTTTCTTTGTCCTACTTTCCGAGCAGGAGATGTTATTTGATTATCTTCATTGGAACATGTTACCGGGAATGTTCACACCCAATTTAACTTCTTCTCTGGGTGCTCATAATATAAATAATTATATCACAAAGAGATATTTCGTTTCCTCTTACATACCAAACTTTAAAGTACTTTCTTCAAACAAAACAATATCACGATATCACCTATCATATATCATTAAAGAATAAAGAATATTTTCTTTTTTATATAAAGATCTAAAAACAGTAAATTTTAAAACATATTGTGTTGATAACAATTACTAATGGTGTTTAGGCATTACACGTGACGCTAAACACCATAAAACCAAACCAATCTATCAGATCTATCACCAACCGAAAATTGACTGTAACCAGAAGACAAAACTGAACGTAACAGTACTTTCTTCATTATCACAGTGAGAAATCTTTATTATCACATTTAGTAGCCATACCCAAGTGTACAACATATAAAACTTAATTACCCCAATAACTATTAAACAGTGATACGATCCAGGCTGATAAAATAAATAATTCCTAGTTACATTAAAAGACCCAGATATCAAATTTAGTGCACACGACGCGTTCCTGAGATAATCTTCATCATGTCCTCTTAAAATCGAAAGATTGGAAAGTCAAATAATTTAAAGTTTTGCGAGCAATAAGAATTCAGACGAAGCAATGTAAATTTTAAAAGACCCAGATATCAAATTTAGTGCACACGACGCGTTTCTGAGATAATCTTCATCATGTCCTCTCAAAATCTAAAGATTGGAAAACTAAAATAAGCTTTGCGAGCAATAAGAATTCATACGAAGCAATGTAAATTTTAAAAGACCCAGGATGAAAATTTAGCATTATCGGATTGAACATTCGTGGATTTATTTGTAGCTCCTGTCTCTTCCACATTGTCTTACACGATTCCAGTTTTTAAGAGACCAATGGATTGGTTCCAATGTATGTGACATAGCTCATTTTGACCAATTTTATTTTCGCGGATTTCACACTACAACTTGTTGTTTTAAATGGCTTCCTAATCAATAGGTTGTTAACATTATGCACGACGACATATTAAATCTGTCTAAAACTGTAAATATGTAATAGTAAGTTTTTAAAAATATACATATACTAAGCGCTAATAAAAACACAACACTCGTATACAATTCAAACCCCCCATAACACTAGTGGAAAAAAAAATATCAATACGATTTGAATGTTTTGTCAGTAAATCTGGAATGCACCCTCTGCTCTGCTGGAAATGAAAAATTGTGAACATTTACTGAATGGATTTTAAATATTAAAATTCAGTAAACAAACAACAATATTTATTGCACAACTGAACATTGTACAAGAGGATTTCAGATAACTACAGTCCCAGAGAGTTAGCTTGACTTTCTGTTAGGGCTCATCATATGCAATTGAACTTTGTTATTCTCGAAGTCGTTCTCCTGGATAACTGGGTGTACGTATCGGATCCAGTCTCAATAGTAATTATTTACCTAAATGTGCGTCCATAACGAGAAAACCTGGTTAAGTCGTCAAACTTAGGCACGACTTCTATACAGCATGGTTCAATTGTGATCTGAACGTATCATACTATGTAATCTACTGGTGAGAAAAAAATAGAGATTGCTTCGAGTGTTTCTCCATGATAAATATAAATTTGTGGAGTATTTTATTCATTTTAGACTCGACATCATGCTGATAAAGCATTTACACAATAAATAATATATATTCTGTGGAGACAGTTTTACACATTCTAAAATTTCTCATCATTCCTGCATTCTACAACCATACAAACATGTATCTATATATAGATATCTACTGTTCAATTACTCAGACTAGTGTCAGAAACAATTCAGATATTTAACCCCGGTCCCAATATATATTGCATTCCGCAAGCTAATACATCTCCACCAATCAAATACGTATTAACAAACGCATTTCGAACGTCTCCACCAATCATATACGTATTCACACACGCATTCCTAACGTCTCTGCCAATCATAGACGTATTTCTAACGTCTGTACCCATTAAATACGTATTAACAGACGCATTTCTAACGTCCCTACACATCATATACGTATTAACAGACGCAGTTCTTACGTATCTGCCAATCATATACGTATTAACGACGCATTTCTAATGCAATTGCAAATATTACGACTAGAGTCAATAACTGACATATATATTGCAAAACAAGGTAAAACTAAAACTATTGTGCTTTTGATAACAGAGCAATTAAAAAAACACATAATTTTCAAAAAACGTGTTCCCCAATAAGCACATTTGAAGTCAAAATCACATATATTTACCAAAAAACACAACAGTTTTGGGTTTTAACCTTTTATGGTGATTTGAAATTTAAATGAGCAATGGTTTACAATTTGAAGCATATGTTGGGGCAATTGGTTGAATCTTTATATGATGGCATGTATACTAGAAAAGCAATGACGAAAAATATATACTTAAATGTTATATATATATAGCATGTATATACATTCATTACTGTCTTACAAATTTTTTTTTTTTTATAAATTTAAAAATATTGAGAAAAATAAAATATTTCAAATTGAATTAAATGCATGCAAATTAAAAAAAAAATGTTATTTTGAGATGTTATAATTAATTCATTTTTTTTTTCATTTGGGAAAAGCAAAAAAAAGTGGGGGGGTATAATAATAAAATACAAAGATCTTAAAATATCATTGTCCTTATGTTGATAAAAACCTTGACAAGCTATGATCAAATATATGCTTTGCTTTTCAATGTGTAAAAACTCTTGAATATTTAATACAGACTGTTCTGCTATTCAATATATGATAATTATGAAAATATACAAAAAATATACCACTACACACAGTGGTACTGCCAACAAATAAAACAACATTTTAAATAAAGTATCCCCATACATTACTGACATCAAAGGTGTTGATGAGAGTGAAGGTGAAAATGAATTAAAAGTGATTTGCAGATAAAACAAAACACTGGACAAATTATGATCGGGATCTACAGCACTCAATTTATACAGTACATATGTATTGGATAAAACACCTAAAAAATCTTCAACAAATTGAAAGTTTTTACTTTAGTGCGTAATAAGTTAATGGCATGCGTTTCGTACACATATATCATCCAATCGAATTCATTTAAATTCGAATTTGGCAACTTTTAAAAAGTAACAGTCAGCATTCTTACTATATACTTAAATGGCCAAGGAATAATGCTGTTGCTTTATGACAAACAAGCAATGATATCTGTTAAAATATAAACCTTTTATACACAGACAACTATATTTTCTCTATTACTATCGTACGAACATTTAACATTGAATTAATATATTATTTCTAGTTCAAAAAAACGTCTCAGTATCATGCCAGTCCAATCTCTACTTGTAACTCTACTATATCCATCAGACATAATTTACCCGTTTTCTCGCCACGAATAATTTGGTCAATATGAGAATTTCTTGGTCTGAAATTGAAATCATCCATACATTTGTTTGATATCAGAATATCCAACGCACTTGGCTTTCCCTTTTTAGAAGAACCGGCTTTGGCACGGGAGAATAATGATCCAAAAAATCTCTTCCTGAACTCGTTTACATCTTCATCATCTTTTTCGTTATTTAACTCCGCCATAATTGAAGCCCTGATTTCATCACCATTTGTCCTAGGACTTACGTTGAGCTCTGGTAAGTTTGTATGGTCAAACGGAGGCTTCTTCTCCTCGGCTAGGTTTTCACCACGAGACATATCAGCGTCCGTAGACATTGTTTGAGGACTTGGTGTACGGGAAGCTTTCATTTCGCTGCCAGAATGCAAAGAGTTTTGGAACGAATTATCATAGGACAGGTTGCGAGCATGAGATCTTTTCTTTGGAAGTCGTTCAATGTGTTTTGGTACCATTTTGCCTTCTGAACCAGGAGCTTCACTGGATTCCTCAGAAGCACACGGATATGTATTTGTGGCAGTATAGGTTTGACTAGGTTTCCAGTAGGACTGATATTTTCCTTCTGGGATATTTCTTTGACTGGTATCTTCACCTGAGTAGTTTGTGAAAGACGACCTAAAGTGGTCAGTTGGACCAACATAACCATGGAGATTGGTATCAGAAGACGATCTCGATATACTTTGTTTGTATTGTTCCATTTTTCGTCTTTTAGGATGAAAATGGCCTGGACTGTTTTCAGTTTGTTCCTGTATTCGTTTTTGAAGTGGTCCACGTGAATAATCTCCAGAACCTATCGTATCACAACGAGGTCGGAAAACGTCACTATTAGGTTGGTCCTTTTTGTCCAGTGATAATATATGTTTCAAAGGACAAGAACAGTTAGTGTATTGACAGATTGGTTCTTCCATATCGATATTTATAACTTTTTGACTTCTTTCTACAGTGGATTCTCGTTGACTTAAGTCCAAGGGTTGTTCCATATCCTCTACCACCTCTCTTGTTTGACGTAGAAAATGAGACAAGGTGCCACTGTATGCTGGACCTAAACAGAGAAATAAAAAAATAGACAATTAGTATACTGTCTAGTGGTATATGGTAAAATGAGACAAGGGTCTACTGTATGCTGGACCTAAACACAGAAATAATAATAACAAAAAAATAATAATGAGCATACTGTCTAGTGGTAAATGGTAAAATGAGACAAAGCTCCACTATATGCTACACCTAAACACAAAAATAAAAAATATAAACTATTAGCATAGTGTCTGGTGGGAAATGGTAAAATCAGACAAGGGTCCACTGTATGCTGGAACTAAACACAAAAATAAAAACAATAGGCACACGATCAAGTGGTCGATGGATATGATTTGACATTGGTCTACGTTCCTATTTTACCAACGAAACCGTTTTATCTTTTCAGTTTTTTTTATTTGACTACCAGCTGATAATTAACACAAATGTATGATATTGAGAATGAATTAGGTGTAGGATTTTTTTGTATAAAAATTCAATTTGTTTCTATGGTGATAAAAATTTGACGTTCATTTACAACATCACCAGGTAACAAAATGTACTAACTAAATCATGAACTGATAAAAAACCATTTAGCACGGGCCAGTACACCAAGTTCATTTAAATTTGAAATAAAAAAAAAAAAAATTTATAAAAATAAAGTCAGTGGAAATAATATACAGTACATATAGATTATTTAGTTATCCGCTTCTTTGTACGTCTCGCTTTATTGATCCTTCTCACAGGTTTGACCGCTACATGACCCCAGTTTAAAAACGGTTAGATATTGGATGAACTCGAGGTTTCTTTACAAATTTCAATAACACAATAGTCTAATGTATAATATCATACCATATAGTACAAATCTTTAAATTCGATTTCTTTAAAATAAATTTTTTAAATGTTTGTTTAGAACTAATTATGTCAAATGTTGAAATCTTCACACCTGGTGTATTCATCATTCCTTATCGACGATTGACCGCTGTATATGTAAACGTAGGTAAAAATATAAACTATAAAAAGTTGAAACTATCTAAAGATTTATAAAATATTTTTTTTTGTATAATTTATTAGCCTAAATAATAAGCACATACAGTAAATGAAACGATATTTTGAAGAAGAAGAAAAAAAAAAACACAACAAAATTAATCTCAAGATGTATATATAAAAAAATGATTAATTTCTTGTATACGGTTCCATCTGAAATTAAAAATGTTCTTTTTTTTTAAATCGAGAAAAAAAACCCATAAGTAATTATAATTAAGTATAAAGACAATACGTGTTACCATATAAAATAAAAAATAAATAAATAAAATAAAATATATTATTTACCCCTGGTTCTGTCAGTAATATCCATTTCTATTTCAGAATAATTTGTCATTAGAAAGTTGAACACTATACTATCTTATTATATTATTATAAGATATACTGTTGATAGCGAGATGTCGTCCAACCACATACTACCATGTGTTTTTACGTTATGACAAGATGTTATTACTTTTATTCAGATTAACACACTAGATTTATTGACTCGTGTGTATTGTGTGTAAAGGAAACGGACAACGACACCACTAAGTAGGCGGTGAACTATAGCAAACTTTATCGATTCTTGTTTACATCTCTTCGGTTTTAATTCATTTGCGCTACTGAATAAAACAAACAAAGAAGTTTAAAGGCGACTAAAGGTTAGGAAGGGGTTATTCTGAGGTGAAGCTATTACATATATACATGTATCAACATGACTTAAACTGAACGAGTTTTAGTGCTGAAAGGTTACACACAGCAGAGAGAGTGTCTTGTTGCGGATATGTACGTGTGTTGTTCATTGTTTAAGAAATGTGGGGGCACAAGTTGGGAAATTTCTTTAAAATTCGAGTTTTACACAATAATAACAGATTTTACTTTCAGGAAACATAGTTTATATTGTATTACGGACATATGACACCTGGATATTTATTTATAGAGCAAAATGTGTACACACAACTAACGTAAGATTTATTTAAATTATCAACATGTACATGTATATAAATAAAAGATAACATTTTACACATATTAAAACTGAACTAATACACTGCCTTTTTTTATTTGATTTTTCATTTTTAACATTATGTAATAATTTGGTTGTGAATATGGTGAAAAAACATAATAAAATGATTGTATTATGTCTCGTTAATTATAAATATTTCAATGGCGGAGTCATTGAAGTTGTACATTTCGATGCGACAGATAAAAATCAATCAATTATTGATCCATAATTATGAACTTCATCTGGAAGTAAACTTCATATGCTCTTTAAGATTTTCGGTCAGGTTTATCATGCTACTAAATACCCCCAACATACAACAGGTAAAAATCACACACCTTCCATATATACTTATTTAAAGATCTACTGACCGGACAGTGCTTACTATATACTGGTGTGAAAAGTTCACTAGGCCATTCTTGATGACGTCAGCCAAGGAACACATAATGGTAATATATACTGTACACATATTTTAATGAAACAGTTACAACATCATAATCTAGTTTGAGGGGAAAATGTCTCTACTAAAATGGAATTAGCTTTCTCATTGGAGATTAGAATTTTCTATAAAATTTCAATAAAAAAAAGAAGAAAAAGAAATATTGACTGTACAACGGATATTATTATTACGAATGTAATGCAGAGAGAGATCCTATCGTTTATATTGCACATTATGATAAATGTAATTATATTCTAAATTAAAACAGAAATAAACAGTAAATATCATATAATCTACGATTGCCATACGTTTTTTGTTGTTGTTGTCAGATTATATAAATATATATAAATGGAATTCAACCATGGTTTGCCTTGTGTATTTAAAAGTCACAATATGAAAAAAAAAAGAAAAAAAAAAGCAAATTTTTGATGGATTCAGTAACTGCATTGTTTTATGGAACCGATGGACTATTGGAAGAGGGAATTTTGTTTCCCTTTTTAGAATTACATTTCATTATATTTGGAAATGGCAACCTGTTTTTGTTATTTAATATTTTCAAATATCATTGTTCATGAAAATTGGTTAAAATGTTAGCAACCATGTTAATTCTTGCTATGCTTAGAGATTGCCCTTTTGAAAATAGCTTTAAAAGACCCAATTCTCAATGCATAGGTCTTTTTTTAAAGTGTAAAGTTTGTGTGCGTAATTTTCAAATTTCAACTCTTTTACAAAGTACATCTAACCTCTTTTTAAATTGTATCAAATTTAAACTTCTGATTTTTTTTTTTAAAGATTCTGACATCTGATGGCCGTTCCATTGTTGCATATACAATGTATATTAAATGTTTTGAGTTTGTTTCGTGATGTACTGTCAAGGTAGATTGATGACGATATACGATTACATCTAAACTTTAATGTATCCCCTTGACCAGTAAAGTCAACAATAAAGTGTCTCGGTACCTTGACAGACACAGACCGTGTACTAAATCTGTGCCGTTTCCTTGACAAATATAAACTAATTTATCACACGTGACTGTTCTATATGTAATACTATATCCTGTAGTATACATAGTGAGGTCAAAACCTTGGTGGACACCCTTCTAAAATTTCAATATCACGGCTTCAATATATAGTAATTGTCATATGATAAATAGTCACCGTATTTAACGATAACCCCTTTTTTCTTTGTTGGAGACATGAAGGAAATAAAGAATTTAACATGTCTTAGAAGAATGTGGCGTCCATGGTAATTTATCATGTAAAATGTCGATTTAGAAGACACTGGGTCAATTTTGATAACAACCACAATATATAATTTTAGACAATTTTTATTAATTATTTTCTTATCTAAAACAAACAATATCAACATGGGTAGACCATAATTAAATGGCGTTATGACACTTCAGAAAAGTTTGACGGTTCCGTAGAGATAATCAGAAGCCGTAATTCAGAGATCAGACAGAAAATGCAATGACCAAACGAAATAGGACAAAAGTACAAACAAGGAATGGTCTACATAAAACACAATCATGGGAAGCATTCAAGTACTCTGAATGGATAAGCCTTCCCTGTAAGAGTTGCGAAAAACATTGAAGACTATACCAAAACATGATCAAAAGTCATAAATCATTAGATAATGACCAAACAATGTTAAAAGCAAAACAGACATGGACAAATACTGATCACAGCAAACTGAACAACACGATGCTCCATACAAAACACGAGAGTGAACCTGTCGTGAGTATTGTATCTTCAAAGAGCGATCATCCTTTACGTTTTCTTTGAAGTAAAAGGTATCATCTCACATGATCAAATCGTCCATATTTACGTGCTAAAATTGTTTAGAACTGGATCTTTCAATTGTAGTGTGTTTTGTCCCTAAGATAAAGGAAGGCGTTTGTAATATGCTAAAAGTTATCATATTTAGGGATTATTTGATAACCTGCCGATATCAGCAAGTTAAAGGGAGGCGTTGGCAATATGTTAAACCATCATTGATAATCTAGTCATGCCTGCATTTAAAACAAGTTTGCAATATTACTGATATGTTAACGAATATAATTTAAAGAGTACTTAATTGTTGAAAGAAGAATTTGAAGATATCAAAGGGGCAATCAGAATCCGTAAATCGAAACCGAGCAGACGACACAATGGCCAAAAGAAAAAGAACAAAAGGACAAACAATGATCTACAAAACATACATATCAAACTAAAGATCGAGTAACACGAACCCCACTTAAAACCGGGGGTGAACTCGTGTGATCCGGTAGTTGCACTCCTACTTAACAATATAGTTTGGGCTACATGCCTCCGATTTAAATAGAGGTGATAAAATACGTTATATTCTCGAATATTAATTTTGTTTAATTAATTCTCATTTAACAGTTGAGAATTTCACCTTAACGAACTTTGATGGTTTATAACTTCCTGTTTCAGACACATTTTCCTGTTTGTTTGAATAACGACATAATGTTTTATGTTAAGACAAGTTTTCTGTGATATTTACACTTTAAAATGGGAAGAAATGTCGAATTTAAACAACTACTGGTCAAACAAATAAAACCAATGTGTACATGTGTATGTTCATGAAGAAATGTCGAATTTAAACAACTGCTGGTCAAACAAATAAAAAAATGTGTACATGTGTATGTTCAAGAAGAAATGTCGAATTTAAACAACTGGCCAAATAAATCCCAAATTGTGTATGTTCGTTGTCGGTTCAACCAGTACAATCAACATTTTCAGAAGTGATTCACACACCTTTACTAGACAGAACTGCCACTCATTTGATATTGTTGTTGGTTTTCCGATCAGACTAAAAACCGCAAACTGATAAAGACCCAATATCCAGTGACCATTCCTTAAACAAGTTCACAAGTGAATTAAAAATGTTTCTGAGATGTGGTAATTTGGTTTATTAGAGGATGAGTTAGGGTTTTGGTATTTAACGCCACTTTAAACAATATTTTAGAAGAGTTCTCAACTTTACTATCAAAGACATATAGATCTCCGATGGCTATCTTGGAATTTTTATCTATGCAAAAAACAAAATCTGAAAGGAAGACCCTCTAAGAAAGTCGTTTCATATTGCTCAAAGACAATAACATTCTGGAAAAAAAATTAACAGACGACGGACACAAAGTGATGAAAGCAGACCACGTGCTAATCCTACAAGATAAAACTACCTCTCTCACCGCCACGACATAACTGAAATATTGTTGAAAGTGGCGTTAAACACCATAAAAAACCAACATATTACTCACAAGTACAAGCAAAAAACAACTAACATATGTCACATGTTATAACACCTTTCAGTGACCCATCCTAGTAAAGTTCACGGATGTGATCAATAATTAAATTTGCATTTTATTTTTTGTACTCACGAGTTGAAAAGATCAAGTTAGCTTTTTCCAGAATTTTTTTTTTTTTTTTTATTAATTATTTTGTTTGTATAAGAAATGAATCAATAATATATACCATGTATATATTTTCCATCAATACATAATTTACCTGTATGAAACAATATTGGCATCTGCTCATCCAAAGTCTTTAAAATACATATTGCTTTTCACTTGATAATCGATGAAGATAATAGAGGTTGATAGCCGGTCAACAGTTTATTTCTGTTATCTCTACTAAGGTAAATAGGAAAGAGGGCGATAATTAACTGTTTAGGAATGAGATATCGCCAGTCAACAAACGGTGATGGCTGTCAAGAATTTAACACAATATTCTTCTTTTCATAAAATAAGATAATACAAAAAACAACAAAATAGGATTACGTTTGATCTGTGATCATGAAAAATGAACCTGAACGTAGTTTGACATCTCGAGAGTATTTCACGAAGCATACGGATTGATTGACGTGTTCAAAAATAATGTTAATGTTAATAAAGTTAAACCAGAATATATCACAGGAACATGTTTAATCGATGATAAGATTTACAATAGGCTCCAAAGTGACAAAAATCCCACATCAGATAACTTTTTGTATTTTTTGTCCCATTTGTATTATGGCTATTGTATTGTCTGTCCTTCAAATCAAGGTTTCTGATTACCACTTTGATATTTTCAACCTTTTCTTCTTCATACTGGTATATCATCTTTCTAGTTTTCAATACTAGTTGACATTTCAGCAAAATTACAACTAAAATTTAGTAATTTGGTCATATCAAGTTTTAAAAAATTAAAAAAGAAAAATACCACACTGTTGAAACAGTTCTAAAACACCACACCACCGGAACAGTTCCAAAATACCACACCACCGGAACAGTTCCAAAACACCACACCACCGGAACAGTTCCAAAATACCACACCGCCGGAACAGTTCCAAAATACAACACCACTGGAACTGTTCCAAAATACCACACCGCTGGAACTGTTCCAAAATACCACAGCGTCGGAACAGTTCCAAAACACCACAGCGTCGGAACAGTTCCAAAACACCACACCACCGGAACAGTTCCAAAACACCACACCGCCGGAACAGGTCCAAAATACCACACCGCCGGAACAGGTCCAAAATACAACACCGCTGGAACTTTTTTTTTCTCCAAAATACCACACCGTCGGAGCAGTTCCAAAATACCACACCGCCGGAACAGTTCCAAAACACCACACCACCGGAACAGTTCCAAAATACAACACCACCGGAACAGTTCCAAAATACCACACCGCCGGAACAGTTCCAAAACACCACACCGCCGGAACAGTTCCAAAACACCACACCACCGGAACAGTTCCAAAATACCACACCGCCGGAACAGGTCCAAAATACAACACCGCTGGAACTTTTTTTTTTCTCCAAAATACCACACCGTCGGAGCAGTTCCAAAATACCACACCGCCGGAACAGTTCCAAAACACCACACCACCGGAACAGTTCCAAAATACAACACCACCGGAACAGTTCCAAAATACCACACCGCCGGAACAGTTCCAAAACACCACACCGCCGGAACAGTTCCAAAACACCACACCGCCGGAACAGTTCCAAAATACAACACCGCCAGAACAATTCCAAAATACCACACCGCTGGAACTGTTCCAAAATACAACGCCGCCGGAACAGTTCCAAAATCCAACGGTAAAATCGTAGAAAGATGCCAACTCGATACCCCTAACACAAACACATGATCTAACTTTCCTGGCTTGGTACAGGAACTTCTATAAAAAGTGGCGGGGTTAAACTAGTTTTATGGGCCCAAACCTTAATAGTTATAATTAATATGTGAATCTCATCATCTCTTGATTACGTAGATGAAAATGTGGAAGACTACTGCAAGGGGTCAACCTTGAGAAAACAAAAGTACCTCCTCTTCAACAAAGTGAAAATTAAGGGTTTCTCCCCAGGAAAAATATATAGACCATTAAATAACTAAATTCAGAAGCAACTACACCATTACAAGGTTTCCCTGTCAACAAACTCAGATTCACAATTATATAGGAATTATTTCTATGCAAAGTGTGACTTTCAGGTTGTTGTACTGAACTTAGCATTTTGGTCAACACACTGATGAAGGGTTAATGTCCTGGCCGTTTGAATATAAAATTTGTTTTTTTATTTACAAATAAAAAAAAACAATAAGAAATTAAAACTGAAATGCAAAAAAAAAAATGAATAAGGAAAAATGAAATTTCAGATAGTTGATAATGAAATAAACGCTATTTCAAGATACATTGATAATTTACACAGCCTTGGTTCTGATGACAGTAGTCAAGGCGTATCCTACAGAGATACACAGCATATCCCCAGTTGGCGCATAGATGATGGGATCTCAATGGTGGGAGTGGCTATTACACAGAAATTTTGGTTGTGGACCATTAGTGGGTGGTTGCATGTTCGGAGAGTTAAAGACCAGTATTGTAGATTTAAAAAAGAGTAGCTATATCGTAGCAACTACGGAAGGCTAAACTGTTAGTCTTTTTTTGTTTCGTTTTCCCAACCTTCCAAACTTTTCCTGTGGCAACCAAACGTCGTCCAATTCCTCCCACATTTCTCTATTATATTTATGTATAATTGTTGGGTTTGTTCTCATCCTGAGTGACCGCTGTGACTGGACGGTGAACAATCAACACTCGATGGATTTCCTGAGTGACCGCTGTGACTGGACGGTGAGCAATCAACACTCAATGGAGTTCCTGAGTGACCGCTGTGACTGGACGGTGAGCAATCAACACTCGATGGAGTTCCTGAGTGACCGCTGTGACTGGACGGTGAGCAATCAACACTCAATCGAGTTTTCAAATGTCCTATTGTTGTTCACAAAGAATTGCTTACTAAATTTAAGTTTCAACCTACTTTAATTAGTTCTTAGTATAAATATATTTTTTAATTTATTTTGAAAAATTCAAATATTTAACTTTATGTGCAATTTTTGAATATCTGTAACCTGGGATATATTTGATTGTATATATTGTTCTGCTGTAATAAAATAATAAATATATTTAAAATAATAAATTTCCCTCTGTCCGTAGAGAATTTTGGAAACCATAAATAAGATATAGACCCGATGTGGTAAAGCATATTATCCCCACATCTCTAGTGGTCCAAAACAATATTTTATGTGTCAACGACCGCCATGATGTAACTGAAATATTGTTGAAAGTGGTGTTAAACACCATAAACCTATATGTTAATATGGTGCAATTTTCTGACAAAAGAACAGAAAGTTTATATAATAAGACAAAATGCAGAGAAATGTCGACATTTCAGTTCTTTAAATTCAGGTGGTGATAATGATACTAAAGTACAAAAAAACAAAAAATACCACACTCTTGGGAATAGTTTCAAAATCAAAGAGAAAAACCGTATAAAGAGGCAAAATCGATACCCCTAAGAAAAAGGCCCTAACACACAAATGCATGCATGACAGGTCACTTTCCTGGCTTGGTACAGGGACGTCAATAAAAAATTGACGTTTTACTCTGATCACACTATAATTAATATTTATGGTAATATAACACTGTAACACACAGCGTGGTAGTGATACGTATTTGCAAGCACAGCCAACCACAGTGTTATTATAATGTATACAATTAACGTCCGTTTTACATGGCATGCTTTTTCATCAGATTGGTAACAGAGATGTCACTGTTGATATAAGTAGAGCCGTGTTAACGTGTTTTATATCGTATAGGAATCTGACATTGTATAACTGACACCGTTGGTTGTGCTTGTACACCTTTTGTTCGCAGTAAGTCGTTCTATTTTCATCGGATAGTTAGTTGGCATGATCAAAAGTTAGAAGATAGCAAAGAGGGTAATCAAATGACGGACAATACAATGTCAAAAACAGTAAACGAATACGACGGACGCAGCATGGTACGACCAAAAACAAGTCCTCAGTTTGGTGTTGTTGTTGTTTTTTGTTTGCTTGTTTGTTTTTTATGCGATCAAGCTTAACTCGTAAACCTTATCTGATAGAACAAATCTACTCCAATGGTATTTGAGGTCGAACAGTTCGAAGTGAAATCGCCATATCATGGGACCAGAGGAATGTCCCTGCCACCCCAAAAAAGGAAATTGACGATAGAGAAAGAAAAGCATGTCGTAAACGTGTTTGAAAACAAATAAATGAGAAAGAGATGGATGTCTAAATCAAATATTTCACACGAGTCGTACCTATGTAATGTCATGAACAGTAGAAGATACCAAAGGTGTAATCAGACCCCGTAAATCGAAGATATACAGACAACACAATGGCCAAACAATGATCTATAAAAAAAAAAAACCTACACAGAAAACTAAAGGTCAATGAAAGTTTAATTTGTTTAACAAATATGAGAAAATTAGGATTATTAACAGTTAAAATATGGTTTAAGTATCTGCAAATATTGTTGAAAAAACTAATCAGTGTGTGCTTACATGTATATATGTAAAATGTATAGGTTTTTCCTTGAAATGTTTAGCCATAAATTGAGTTTCATGACGGTATAGGCAACTGGGCGGATTCAATAAAAGGTTTTAGGGCAAAAGATAGAAATCCTGGATTAGCTACACAAAATATCAAAGAAAATATATATCTTTAGTAAGTTTGTAAGCAATTCTACAATGAGTACTTCTTATGGAAAAATTATATAGGGGCATTTCCCAGTCGAGAAAGCTGTGTTTTATCTTGTATATGTCTGAATGACCCTGTTCAAGCGCAATTGTAGCAAATTAGCCTAGAAAGGCATTTTAGATTTTGTCCCTCTTTCAGTATTTGTTCAATAACCCCACGCAATTTTTGCTAGACTGGGGCGTAGTGCGATTGGTTTTTGGAGCAGACTGTTACGGCACCCCGGAAATGATACAATGTTTTATATACAATATTTTTTATCTGTTATTCAAACAAAATAAGAATAAAACCCTGGTTATCTAAGGCATCAGTATTATTTATAGAGATAATAAATATAAACAGATTTTAAATTACACAAGGAGAGCTGACCACAATGTGTAAATACAGCCAAGAATTAATACAACAAATCAAACAATTGTTTGTACTAAATAACGTTATCTCTATTGCCTTTTTAACGTACATGTACTACGAAACATGCCATTCCAACATGGAACTGGACTATATTCGTTATACAAATATTTATATGGCCTAAATATTTGTGACATGTCCTTAGATAAGGTTATATTTACATTACGAGTGATGTGTATTCGCCTATCTATCACTTCTTCTCACCTTTTCTTTAACTTTAAATAACCCAACTGACCTTAATCGACACAAATACGTAGAGATGAATGAATTCAATCAGACATATTTAATAGTAAAAAAACATACCTTCAAGGTGTGGTTCCCTGTACCCCATTGTATATAAAGTGTAAAGCCGGTTTGCTGACATCCTTTGTCTAAAGACATACTGGGGACCGCTTAAGTCATACATTCTTAAACAAATGTAATTCCACTTGATTCTTGTATTGATTTTTTCCACATGTCACAATTTGTGAATAAAACGGATTTTATAAGGTTAATGATATGCATGTCCCCACCGTGTAGTACATATAGGTTATGAAGAGTCTATTGCGTAACATTACGTTGACATGAAGAGTGCAAATAGGTTTTAGCGTGTAAAATGGTGGCATGTTGAATTTAAATTTGTTAAATTGAAACTGATAACAGTGATGGATCATTTGGGAAGGTGTCTGGAGATATGGAGAAGAATATTATTTTGATGATATACATTATCATGGAAAGTAGACTATGTATTACTAGCACAAACATAATAATTATTTTAAATGAAATTTAATGAAAAGAGAAAAAAAAGAATTTTTAAAAATTTTATAATATAGCAGTACAATATTGTAGGATTAAGTAAAAAAGAAAAACAAAAGAAAACCCCACACTGTCGGAAACCTCTAAACTCCAGTGAAAAAATTGTAAAAAGGAGAAAATCGATACGGCTAACATATATACATGACAGCTTACTTTCCTAGATTGGGACAGGCACTTCAATAAAAAATAGCGGGGTTAAATTAGTTTGATTTGTTTATATTAAGACATTCATTAGTGTGATTTTCTTTATATTAAAACATTCATTAATGTATGTAGTAAGATATTGTAATAATTGTAGTAGAGTTACTATTACAAATAACTGAATTGGTTTATTTTTTTTTGTCTTTTAATGAGGTTCTATATTTTATTAATAAGATTTATCTTCCCTTTCCCAGGTCAATATCTTTCCGAGTATCAGACTTCTAATACAGATAAAATAACAAAAAATTCTATGATGTGTATTGGTGTTTAGCTTCACGTGCAACAATATATCGTCTGCTACACAGATGTTTTATGCAGCGGAAGATTTCATTGGAAAAGTAAATTCAAACCGTAACATCAAAGTAAAACAATCATATAAATATATAGTAAAACATCATGATTAGAATGTTATCATAATCAGTTCATTATAATTGAGTGCATTCTGGGAGATCCATAAAAGGAGAATTAATACTATTGGTCAGAAATGCTAAAAGCAATGCACATACATTTAACCAATGATGCCCAAAAGCTATTTAAACCAAATACTGAATTGACATGTATTGCAGGAAAAAGGAAGAACAGTTTGAAAAACCAAAGAGATAATGAGAAGTCGTGAACCAAAGTAGGATAGACAATACAATGGAGAGAAAAGAACACAATGATCTACTAAATACTACTAATGATTTAGCAACACAAAACAAGGGTGAACCCAGGTGCTCCGGAAGGGAATAGAACTCCTGTTCCACCAGTGGTACCAGATATTACAAAATATGTTAGCATATGAAAAGCAGTACAAATGAAAAAAAAAATATTATAACAGAACTCCTCATTTTATTGACTGAACTGTTCACCTCATTTTAAAATGCAACAGATGTCTTTTACATGAAATAAAACATCGGATTTCTACGAAGCACGAAATAAATTAAATAAATATAACAATAAAACCCAGAAAATAAGTAAACGGTTTTGCCTAAATATAGAATTTATCCTCAAACGACGAGCAATACTTGTGTAGAGGTATATATATATATATATATATTTTTTAATTTATTTTAAGTGTTTGAGTGTTGTATGGACAGCTGTTACAAGTTATTATCGATAATTATTTTATTTCTTTTATTTATGAAAATTTAGGTCATTTTATTATTAGTAATAAAAACGTAGATATCCAATAAACGTAGAGAAAACCGAAGAGGCAATCAAGAATGAACAATCCAGAGAAAACAGAAGGGGCAGTCAAGAATGAACAATCCAGAGAAAACAGAAGGGGCAATCAAGAATGAACAATCCAGAGAAAATCGAAGGGGCAATCAAGAATGAACAATCCAGAGAAAACAGAAGGGGCAATCAAGAATGAACAATCCAGAGAAAACAGAAGGGGCAATCAAGAATGGACAATCCAGAGAAAACCAAAGGGGCAGTCAAGAATGAACAATCCAGAGAAAACAGAAGGGGCAATCAAGAATGAACAATCCAAAGAAAACAGAAGGGGCAATCAAGAATGAACAATCCAGAGAAAACAGAAGGGGCAGTCAAGAATGAACAATCCAGAGAAAACCAAAGGGGCAATCAAGAATGAACAATCCAGAGAAACTGGCAACATTGGGTCCAAAATATACGGGACTAATGCAAACTAAACTGAAAACTAAGAAGATGAGTAACGTGGACCCCACCAAAAACCGGATACGAACCAAGGGTAAGCAGTTCCTGCTTCTTATAAGACACTCGTCCTGTTACTCATATGTACAGTCCGGTAAAATTATCTTGGCAGTGATAGATGAAAAGAAAAATCTAATTTAATATGTACGAAGCGTTTCTGGAATAATCATCATGCATCCTCAATGTCGAAAGATTGGAAAGCCAAATAATTTAATAGTCATTGAGAGCAGGAACGCCAAAGGGTCTAAACAGGATATACATAATCGTCTAAGGTCATCTAGGCCTGTAGGATATTACACACCAATGTAGAATTCTATTAAATATATATACATTTACATGGTAGTCAAATTAATGAAGGAATTAAGGGGGAAACAAACTTTTTTTTCGTAAAGAACACCCATCTTGAATGGGAATTTGAATATAAATATGACATGTTATAAACGTCAAAATTAAATATCTATGACTAGCCATAATTCGATATATGGTTACTTACAGCCATCAATATTTTATTTTATTGTAGGGCTTATACGTCCATGCATATAATTTTTATTTTAGCAAGGCAACCATCTTGCATGAAAAGTTGATTTATTTTGAAAGAAACCAGGCAAAGACAATCTTAAATTATTTTTTTTTGAAAGTAGATACCGAATTTAATATGCACGACGCGCTTCTGGAATAATCTTCATTCACCTGGTACACTCAATATCACAACATTGGAAAGTCAAATAATGTAATAGTTTTGGGGAGCAGATAAACAATAGGGGCTAAATATGATACCTTTACTAATAAATTATTAATCGGTTTCAGAGAATATTTACTTTTAATATTTTCTTTTTAACTGCGCAGTCTTGTAAACTGTATTACATAATCATATCATAAATATACTAACGTTTGGAGTTCAAACGTGTCCAAAAAAAAATGTATGACACAGATAGCTGAATAAAGTACATATTACGGCTAATGACATCACCACATATCGTTAGTTATTTGACAACGTTTTTCTCGTCACGTATCAGAAGTTGATTATTAATTTCTGTCGTATTAGGGGAAAACAGTCAATATAATGACTGAGGAGTGAGTTTTATCTCAATCATATAACAAACCGATGTGCTCATTGAAAAAAAAACACCTCAGTATACCCGTCAGTTTTTAATTTGTCTAGACTGATAAGAATTAATGACAATTTCCAAAGTATGGCCCATGCAGCTGCTGTGATTTATATTTACCTCAAGGGTCCCAATAAATTCTGTGATGGAACACAGCTTTTAATATGTATTGTTATTCGAAATAGTGAACCGTAACAGTACAATGAAATATTTTCTAGATTTTGTTTTAGGTGAAAACGGTGGGGGTTGCCTTGCCCATCTTAATAAACTACACAAATATTATACCAAACTGTCGGAACAGTTCTAAAATATAATAGAAAAATCGCAGAAATTGGCAAAATTGATACCACTTTATGATATCAATACGACCTACTACACGTTATTACGTTCCTACAGGCCTAATTTCTACACCATTGAAATAAAATGTCCGCTGGTCGTGCAGAACATTAGTGAAGGTACTCCATTGATAAGTATGTTTTTTATGTGTCTATTACTATTCCTATGTACGTTAGATAGTGTTCTAGAAATGAAGAATTAATTAGAAACGATTTGGTAGCGTTTAATGACTCTTTAGTTTCAAATAACAGGTTTTTGGGTCAAACAAAAACAATTTCAATATACGTGAATACCATACTTATTGTACTACCTTGTGTTCTATTAGTATATTTTATTCCCCAAGTTTACTGTTGTTTCAGTGAACTAGCACTATACAAATCCAACTCAGCTTGTTGGTCTAGTACAAAGCGGACCTCATCATCATCTCATTGAAAGTTAACTTGTTCTCGCCATGATATGGCTGACAAATTGCTGAATTAGCGTTAAACAACACTCACTAACTATTTCCCAAGTTTACTGTGTTAACTAGTTTGCATCGCCTTTAAACAGTATATTAAAATATGTGTTACATGTATAAACTTTTGATAGTGGGTTGTCCATATGTCTAAATGTGTGATAATCTAACCTTAGGAGTACTGTAAATTCAGAAATTATTGCGATGTTTTTATTATTGCGAAAAATGCGACTGATGTGAAATCGCAATAATTAAATTTCGCATTTCGGAATCACAAGTATCCATTTGTACTGGAGGACTTTATGCTCCACAATAATAAAAATCGCAATCTGTGAAAATTTTCGAAGATCGCAATAATAAATGAACGCAATAATTTCCGAATTTACAGTATATATGTTTGGTTCGTGTTGGTAATTCTTGAGTTTTCTATGCAGTGTTTTGTAGATCATTGTTTGTGCGTTTGTCAGTTTTCTTGTGTATTGTCTGACCTTAGAGTTACGGGTTTTGCCGATCACTTTGGTATCTTCAAACTTTTCGTGGACTGCTGACCCTTCCAGAGCACTTGAGTTCACCACCGGTTTGTAGTTGGGTTCGTGTTACTGGATCTTTAGTTGTATGTGTAATGTTTAGTTTATTATTGTTTATCCATATTTCTTTCGGCCATTTACTGTTGTCTGTCCATCTTCGAGTTACGGATTTTGCTTATCACTTTGATATCTTTAAACTCTTCTTGGAACAATACATACTCTTGTTATAGTATACCACAAATAAATCAGATCAACAGAGATCTGAGTATACCAAAATAATATGTAGTTCCCTTTAGAGTAAAATTTTAGTTTTAATTTTATTTTCCTAGAAAGGATAGAAGATTCCAAAGTGGTGATCAGAAGCACATGCATTTCTTCGTTTTGACTACTGAAATAAGATAATGGTGCAAGCACAATACCACAATCATGATAATAGGATAACAATTTATTAATTCAAATAAAAACGAAGATATCAAATGTATTGCGCATGACGCGTTTCTGGAATAACCTTCATCAGATACGCTTAAAATCAAAAGATTGGAAGGTCAAATAATTAAAATTTTGGGACCCTATATTGGGTGTAAGTTATGCTAATAAAGAATTGAATAAAACCAAAGGGCCTAAAAATGATAGCCAAAATCGGCTTATGTCACCTATGGCTGAGGAAGAAAAACCATAGTTTTATAAATAATTACATTTTTTAGGAACTGTAAATTTCAGCAATGAATATATCTAAAAAATCATGTCTGTGCCGAAACACTGTCTACTGCGCGGATGAAACCCTCGGGGACTAACAGAGGTATCGACCTCATCAATGACAGATACATACAAGTGCCTGCAATATTTCACCAGCAGAGGTATCCACCCCATCAACGATAAATACATACAATTGCCTGTAATATTTCACCAGAATTGGCACAGCGCAATTCCTTCAATTATAAATAATCTTTTATCATAGAGTCACATCTATGTACATTAACATATATATCTACGTCATTACATTTCCCATAAATAACTGAACCATAGGAATAATCCCATCAACATAAAAAAAAGCCATCGGATAATGACTGCCACTATGTTAGATAATATATCAATTGACAACTTAGAAACATTTCGAGGAGGATTAAAGGTAAAGAAAATACTCAAGTTTACAAGACAAACTATTATTATTGTTATCAAAATACTCAAGTTTACAAGACAAACTATTATTATTGTTATCAAAATACTCAAGTTTACAAGACAAACTATTATTATTGTTATCAACTCCGTTTTTATATACATATATATGTTCAACCATCAGCACTGACGTCAGTGAAATATAATCCTGAAACTAGAACATTTGGCAGCATATGTTGCTAAAAAAATTGTCAAGTTTGTTATAGATTTTTTTTTAATTTTTCAAAATATATGAAAAACATATACTTATAGCATTTTTTCCCGAACGTGATGCTATACTACGTAAGTTCAGGACTCCAAAAACAAATTAATTTATATCAATCACCTAACACAATAAACTAATTCACAGATTTTATTTCTTTTTTTTTATGTATTTTATTCATTTTTAATTTTAATTTAACGCTAGCCACGAACAGTTTGAATATACAACAGGGATAACCAGAAACCATAATTTGAAGGACAGACAATAAATCGCCAAAAGAACATACGGAAACAATTATATGTAAAAACACTACACAGAAAACATTGAGCAACACGGACCCATTAAAAACCGGCCATGACACTCAGGTACAACGTCACAAATATTTCAAAGATACGTTGTTAACCATATATCTAAAAGTACATATTATATAGATATATCTCGCCACAATATAACTGAAATATTGTTGAAAGTGGCGTTAAACATCATAAACCTAACCTCTATATGGATATTAGAACATAAATCTTAGCTAATCATTAGTGTGGTTTACCAATATTTTAACTATTAACGCACCCAATGAAGAATATTCTAGAAAGATCTGGTGCGAATTAATTTATATATTAACTACTTTTTTTTTATTACAATCACTGGGTGGATACCTCTGTTAGTGGACTATTAGTCACCGACGGTATCATTCACCAAGTACTCAGTACTGAGGCACAGACATGTTTATGTATATTTATGTTTAAAATATACCGTTCTTGAATAATGCAATTTATCAAATCTACGGTCATTCACCCTCACACAGGTAACATTAGACGATTATAGTTATCCTGTTTACGTACTTAGATTTACATGCTTACAAAGCCGTTTAATATTATTTAGTATTCCAATCTTCTGATTTTGGGCGTACCTGATGACCTTTTGATTCCAGACACGCTTCTTGCACACTAAATATCTACCTGCTTTGTTATATTTGTCTTTACAGTATAGTAAACAGCGGAGGCAAAATGACTAATGACCAAAAAACAACGATCCCAATACAAAAACCGAAACCTGTCAAATTGAATATTGTCGTATAATATGTTTATAACAAAGTGAAGAAAAAAATCACGCAGTCAGAACAGTCCCAAAATCCAATAAAAAAAAAAGAGGCAAAATCGATGCCCCCCCCCCCTAACACAATATACAAGACCGCTCACTTTCCTGGCTTGGTACAGGCACTTCAATATAAAGTGGCGGGGTTACGATAGTTTTATGGACCCAAACACAGTTACTATAAACGACAAACGTCTCCAAAACAACTTCAATAAAATTATTTACAATTTTCGCAGTGTGATTTGTTTTTCAGCATCAACATCTTATTTATAGTAACATTTATTATTGTTTTTCTATCCTTAATATTTATTTATCATTCGGATGTGATGGACAAGAAAAAATATTTAAATATATAAGTCGTATCTTAACGGGTGGAAATGGTTTGTCATAAAATTATTGAATCGAAGTACAGAAGAACAAAACAAAGATATCCAGATTATGTATTTACATATTACAACCCCCTGACATTCCTTTGTTCTTTCTGAAATTGTAATTTTACGTGTTTAGTAATTTTTTCTTTCGTTCGTCTTACCTCGCTAAATGTCTCCTGTCGCCTTTATATTGTAATAGCGGCGGTCTATTTACACACGATCAGAACGTCCGTCCGTCTACATACTATATCGTTTCTGACTTTTTTTTTCTATTTTCAAATTATTAGTATTTTAATTTTACATTTTGTAAGGCATATTTCAAATACAAATTATTTTTAATGTAGAAAGAAAAAAAAATGTATCTAAGCGGTGATGGCGGGTCCCCACTCATGTTTGAAATTTCTGTTTAATTTATGGAGTCTTTTTTTTTTTGTCGGCTAAATTGTTGTCCCAGGGTTCCCTTTTAAAAAAATGTAACGACACCTCCCTTTTGGAAACTTCTAGATCCGCATCTGTATAGGAAGAATAAGCTTCAGAAACCGATACACGTTTCCTCGAGCAAAAACAACACAAAAGAAGATGAAATCAGTTTAAAAACCATTCGAAAACGCTATACCAGACCCTCCTTGTCTACAGGGATGATAAGCTGCAGAAAACAAGAGGTGAAATAGAAACCATTCGTATTACAAGTTTTCTTCACGCAGAAAGGGATGATATTAGTGTTACAACAACAAATAATACCTGTTGTCAGTTAAGGTTTTATAAAAACACATTACCACATCAACAGACACCAGAATCCAAGTTTGAAGAAATATGAGGCGGATGAGATGACTTACAACGACAACACGAACAACCAAACCAACACCGGGAATACAATTAAATAAAATCAATTAACTTAAGCTGGAACAACACTTTCCACAAGAAAAATAGAGACCAGGTTATTTAATATCTTTATTATTCCATTGCAACAAGAAGTATTTGAACGACAATATACTATACATACAAGAAAGGATGGTATTACTATATACATATAATAACTATCAAGGAAATAAAGAAATAATAATGGGTGTAACGATATCCTGCTCCACACACGATACCCGTCTTGTATAATGACTATGCGGACAACAGGATGAACATCACTATAATTATATTAACACTAATGCCGAAACACTAACATGTTAAAACACTACTCTCTAGATAATAACGTGACAATACAAATTAGCATAAAGTGGGAGCAACGAACTAAACATTGTTTATACGTGGACATCACAGTACATAACACATATTTCAGATTTCTTAAAAATAAGCCATGTTTTAATGGTGAGGCCATTCGGTGAGGGGAGGTACCATCTACTACTACCCACTTAAAATGGCAATAGGTACCTCCTAAGACTGCTGCATAAGATTTTCATGAAAATTTTTCAAATTTTAAGAAAAAGTACCGCCGGTAAATAACGATAGCAGACTTGAAAAATATTGAAACCTTGAATGGTACCTTATATTCACATTAACAATACAGCAAAACGGTACTTATGGTATCGAAGGCGCAAACTTAACATAATATTATGCAAGAAAGGCCCAAGAGTTTTCAAGTTACATATATACTAAATTCAGGATATGTTAATCACATATACACACACAGAATCAAACAGGGATAATCGGTGCTAATTTTAAAAATAAATATTTTACACCTGTCTTTGATAGGTAATTGGGAATCCCCTTTATTTACATTCAGTAAATTCAAATTTAAAAATAAAATCGTGTTGTCTGGTTGCAAGAAAACTGAAACTGTCATTTTAATCTTAATTACCGTTCTAAAACACGTATTTAATTAAATGTAACAGGTAAAATATTAATAATATTTATCAAGGTAAAATAAACAACAAGTTTTCCGTGTTTTTTAAATTTGAACGACTTTAACCTTTTCCACAATAACAACACACAAGAAGAAATGATAAAATGTAATTAAATACTTAAACATCCAATAAGTAATAATTTTCTTACCCAAATACTTTATTTAAGATGCTCTGTTCCTTTACATTTCTGCTAGATTTATCAGTATCTTTATAGACTAGTTCCTTCTTCTGACCTGTATTTGACACATAATTGTATATTTAGTTGTTATCCGCATGCGCAATAAAGTTGATTTCAGCTAGGTCAATGCCCGTTCATCGGCAGTGCAACGACCTATTTGATTTCATTTTTGATGATGTAATTCTGAGTGGAAATTACTACGGAATTCTATTATTAGAATACAATATTGCAGATATTTCGACAATATTAAATTCAAAGATAAGCTAATTTGATCAGGTAGGTAGGTATATATTATGATTGCTAGGATGACCTGAATGCACTTGCTAGCGATTTGCTGCAAATGGATACAAGTGCATTTAAAAATAAATTGATCAATGATCAGCCTACAAAACAAGGAAACTGTAACGTCGTTTAACCTAATTCTCTTATTGTAGATCTTCATAATATATTTAAATATAAACCAGTCTATATTGTATCGGTTTGGAGAAAATGTAGGCCAAACATAATGTATTCGCTTAAATGAAATGTCTTAATACAGATCCTCGAAATGAAAATTTACGGGTACGAATCAATTTCTTGAATTTATTTCATATACATATTAAAATAAAAACTGAAAACTTTACTGGTCCGAACAAAGGTTTACTGTTACCGGTGCACATCGTGAAGATTGCATTACTCCTTTTTTTTCAAAGAATCCAGGATCCATTTTTTATTACTGAGGTCATAAAGTTCGTTTCCCCTTTTTGTTACATACACATTATATAAAGATACATATTAAACATACGTTTGCTATATTTTTTTGTTTATTATATTTTAACATAAGATATTTTATTTCCGAAAAATGCAATAAAAACATATCCGATTGGAGTGGATCCCGTGACATCTCTCATTGTAAGCTAACACAACTGTACTTACTGGGATGACATAATTCCACTAATACAGTTGAGTCGGTATGAGGTTATTAACCTATTCTGCGGTGGTATAACATAGGAGTGTACCCCTTACAGTGTACCATGTTAAATTATACAACATTATATCAATATAAAGACAATCATGCTATAGTGTTGGTTATAGGTTAATGTGTTTAAAGTAACATTTAATAATATTTCACTGATATCATGGATACCAGTTTTTTGTTTGTTTGTAATTTTACTTTTTGCTGCCTAAGTGACAATTTACATACATCATGTTCATGTCTACATAACACATGTTATGTATACAGTTTGATCATGCAAAAGAGTTTTTTAACTATGCCATACATCAACAATGTGGTACAATATATGTAATAAACAAACAACACAGCTTTTGCCGCCCCCCCCCCCCCCCCAGGTCAGCTTGTTGGTGGAGGAGAACAGTCGACAGAGAACAGTCACCAGTTCCTGACTACCATTATTACTCGACACTACATGTGTGCGTCAGTTCAATGACCACATTTTACCACATAAAACTACAGACAAACCACAGGTCAATGACCGCCTGAGGTGATGGAATTCTAACTCGCTATTTTGGTGAGATAGCTACTGATGTAAATGTAACTACCATACCACTTTGTCTACAGTACGTGGCCCCCAATAGTTGTGATGTAACTACCATACCACTTTGTCTACAGTACGTGGCCCCCAATAGTTGTAATGTAACTACCATACCGCTTTGTCTACAGTACGTGGCCCCCAATAGTTGTAATGTAACTACCATACCGCTTTGTCTACAGTACGTGGCCCCCAATAGTTGTGAGAATTGTCGTAATTACTGGAAGATAGCGTTTGTTAATTCAGCATTGTGTCGACATTGCAAATTTCTTTATGACTACTTCAGTCAGGCGGTCACAGTTCACACAACAACAAGAGGTCATTGGCACATACCGAAGCCTTGCTTTGTCTCTTGATATAAATCCAGTAGAGCGTATCGAGGACGCGATCGTATGGTAGTTGTAATTACATATACATGGTAAGGTATTTATAAGGTAATTATTTATGTTCTAGTTTGTAGGTGACTCGTTACAGGTCTGTGGTTTTCTGTTGGTCATCATAATTACTTATAAACTGACAGACACGATATAACTGGCATAACTGGCATAATTTGTATTATGTGTGTGGACTTAAAGATCCTTACCCTAACAAGCCAAACCTGACGGGTCTAAGACAAGGTTTTTTGTAAATCAGAGTGTATGCTGTATAATATACAATGTAATAGTTTTCAGTGAAAAAAAGGAGATAAATACTGTAATCGGATTTGTGAAGACATTATTGATGACATTTTCTTTGCTAAACAACATTTTTTTTCGTTTTGACAATTGTGTATCGTCGCATTATTGGAATTCCAATAGAAACGAATTGTGCTCCTTCATTGCTGATTTCTCTGTATACTGTTATGAATCTCATTTTTAAACTGAATCTCAATTTCTTGTTAAATTTTATTACAGCTATGAAACCCTTGTATATAATCAAACCTGTATTGGGAGGTCACCTTTGGGACGAAGAAATTGTGGTCTTACTAGACAGGTGACGTTTAAAAAAGGTTCAATTCATACGACATTTTTATGACAGGACAGGAACAATATGACTTTTTAATACAGGTGACAGCTCAATAGAGGTGACCACATGGGCAGTTTGACTGTAAATACAATGACATATGTAGACATTTGATAAATAACACTTCATATCCATGTTTCTTTAGTGACGTAATTAACAAAAGTTGAAAACTTCAAACTGGTCACTTGTTAATCATGTGTAAAGGTTATGAATTAGCATATATAGTTGACTCTTTGAAGCATGTTCACGTTGCTAAATATATAAACGATCTGCTAGTACAATTAGTAGGTTAAATTATTCAATTAAATCAGTTCATTGATATTTTCCAATAGTCGTAAACACTTCCCGGTCCTTTCCACATTCATGACTTACCACGATGGATGCCACTAGTGGAGCAGGATCTACCTACCCTTCCGGAGCAACTGAGTTCACCCCCGGTTTTTAGTGGGTTCGTGTTCCTCGATATTTAGTTTTATGTGTATGTCTTGTAGATCGTTGTTTGTCCCTTTTCCTTTGGTCATTGTGTTGTCTGTTCTTTGATCTACGGATTCTGATTACCCCTTTGATATCTTCATGGTCTTCTTGTTCCATATTATATGATCAATATTTAATTCCAGCAAGTTGTTGGTTTATTTATTCTGGTCTCCCAAAAAGACAATTAATATCTTAGACGGTCATGGCTAATTGATTTCAAATCTGTTAGAAGTAACATTTATGATTGTATTTGCCCTACGAGTAATGTCTTTTAAAGAACAGATTCTACCTTCTTAGCTGGTGCTCAGTTATCTACGAGAACTGCTATTATACTGTCAATTGTTATGCTGTTCATTTTTGTAACAGTGAGTGGGCGTTTTGAGTGGAAGCGAATCTGTACATGTTATTCATTGTTTTCATCTGTATTGTAGTAAGGGGTCCGCTTAACAAATGCGGATTGGTTGGTTCCCATTAGCTGGTTTTATTCCACCACATATTTGTGTCCCTCTAAAGTCAGCACCTGGATTTCCAACTGTTGTAGCATTTTCTTTATAAGTTATTTACTAAATTACGAAAAAAGGGTGAAAGTCTTGTCGAACGATAGAGGAAAGAAAAAAGAAAAAATCTACATGAAAGTAGAAAAAGCCATTGACAAATGATAAATGAATATTTCGTAACGGTCAAACAGCTAAGCATGTCTAAAATTACCATAAGCACCGTTATTTCAACATAAGACAAACCTGAAGGGTCTTTTAAACAATATAATATTAATAATATCTTTTTTAAGTACCATTATCATAGCACAAGATAAAGCAGAAGAGTCATAGGAAAACATATCAAGAGTGGCCTTGAACATCCCTCTTCTAACACAAGAAAACATTGAAGAGTTGCCCGTCATGGAATATCTCTGTAACAAATGACCACGGATATGTTCCACTTGTCGTAAACACTTTCAGGTCCTTTCCTCATTCATGATTTATCACCGGGTTTGTAACTAGATTAACAAGACGGATGTCACTAGTGATGCAGGAATTGCTTACCCTTCCGGAGCACCTGAGTTCACCCTGGTTTTTAGTGGGGTTCGTGTTATTCGATCTTTAGTTTTATATGTATGTTTTGTAGATCGTTGTTCGTCTTTTTGTACTTTTTATTTTGGCCATTGTGCTGTCTGTTCTTGTTCGATATACGGATTCTGATTATCCCTTTGGTATCTTCAAACTCTTCTTAAATGACAATATATATAGTTATTTTCTTTGAATTGTTTATTTTGTTCAATTTGTTTTCCATTCAATAATACATGGTTAGAGTTGAAGGTGTTCGAATGTCTAAATATCAGAACACATGTACTATCAATGTAAAAATAAAATATGCATGTGGAATGACAATTATCACGATGCCTGTAATTCGATAACTCGGGAATTCCGGTCGTTATTGGGCAATTAAGCGGACAAGGTTGATATATCTAAATTACAATTTCAAGCCGTAAATCGAAGGATAGACAATACAATGGCAAAAGCAAAAAGTACACACACAAAAACAAACAATGATCTACGTCAGACTACACAGAAAACTGAATATTTACTTGTGAATTTGTATAACGGAGAATATTGAATGGGATACGGGTACTTAAATATACAAAATACGTATATCATCGGAAATATAAAATACACTTGTGTGAGCTATAGAAACAGACAGAAAAACCAGCCTTTGCTGAGCTTTTCTAGCATGTTTTCGCAGCGAGTGCAAATTACTTTTATATTTAACGACAATGTACGTATATTGTGTTTATCCTGCAATATCAAACAGTCCAAAAAATAATTGTCAAATTGTTTAAATAAAAATATTTGAAACAAGCGTCGTTCTAAATGTTTTGAAAGTCGTCATCTGTGACGTCAGCGCTTATACTGTTACCGTTTCTTTCTGTTGCTCAACAGGAATCGGGTACAAGAAAAATTATATTTTGATCAGTGACCGTATATAATAAGAATTTATTCAGTCAATACAATTTGACTGCTCAAATAGAACCAGTGCAGAATAAAAAGCTATTCGTTAATAGTATCCATTCGTATATTAACTTTATGACATCATCAGTGACGATGTCATATTAATTATAGTATCAAGAAGTCAACTTTATGACATGGGAATGCATAGGTTAATAATTTAAAATGACGACCTAAATTAGGGAATAAAAGATAAGTAACTGTACAATTAAGGGGGTAATTTCTAATATTTTGTTTATATGCAAAGCAAGTCAACAACATTTACTAAGCCGTAAACAAGGGCTTTAGGAAACGATAAATCATTGTTGACAGTCTAAAAAGCTTATACATAGTTCATCACATAATAATGCAGAAAGGAATGCACATATTCTGATATATTTTTTTAACTTTTAATGCAATTATTAAATTGGATGTTTTATTTTTCATAGGCGTTTGCTGTCATGTTGACATATCACTGGGTTTGTAACTAGAGATGCGCGAAGGGTGCCACTAGTAGAGCAGGAACTGCCCAATCTGTCGGAGTACACGAGTTTACATCCGGTTTACAATGGGTTCGTGTTGATCGACCTTTAGTTTTCTGTCTAGACAGTGATGCATAAAATATTGTATTGTCTTTTCTTCTATTTACGGCTTCTAATTATCACTTTGTTTATTGTCAAACATTTTTTGATCTTTGTAGATAAAGGTTCCAGTGTTAATGAACCCTACAGAACTTATGAGATCCAACATGAAACCCTTGTGCAAGATGATATAACATCACCATACTATAATATAATATAAACCACAACTTGAGATAAAGGAAACAACAGAGAGACCTGCCTCTGTGCCATTTCTTGACATTTACCTCAAGTTTATACCAATGGTCTACTTCCTTCCAGACTCTATAACAAATGAAAAGACTTTTCCCATTGTAAATTGTCCACACCTTGATAGTAATATTTCAACCGCTCCCTCGTATGGAATTTATATTTCACAACTCATGATATGTCGCATAGAAAGGTTGTTTTAACTTTGAATACAGAGAGAGCTGATGTAAATCATCTATATTATTTTTCATTCAATCATAAGCATAGTAAAATAAGGACAAACATCGATCTACAAAACACTACTCAGAAAATAAAAGATTAAGCAACATGAACCTCACTCCAGCTCCTACTCCGGCAGTGGCACCCGTCGTGTTACTCACGTTACAAACCTGGTGGTAAGTTAATAATAAGTAAATACTAAGATAGTATATTTACATCGTGTTGTATGTACACCTTTATAAGTAATTAAATAAAGTAACATAAATAAAACAAGAACCCGCCTCTACAAAACAAACAGGAGTACAGACGAACCTAACAAGAGGTTTTAGAGTTCAATCATTTTGAAAATACTTCATACAAAATTGAAAAATGGAAACAACCCGAAATAGAGAAATTCAACCATCAAACGATTTCAAAGCACACCTTCCTGTGATGGTAATACACAATGTCTAATGAGACTGTAATCAGATTTAAACTGTAGGAGGAGCGACGACATAAAGGTTAACCGTGACGTACATTCATATATACGGTGGATCTGTACGCGTCTATTATGATGATAAACAAACCACACAAACAAGGCTTCTTTAATTTCTTCTAGTTAATATCTGATATTAGAGCACATACACACATGACCATACGTTAATCTCATATTCCATTAAAACTAAAGAATGACTGAACCACTTTACATTGCTTTATAGAGCTTTCTGAATCGGACCAATACTGGCAATGCACACTGAATAACACGTGTAAATTTATCTTTGGGTCATACAAAACACAAATATACCGTGTATCTTGTATATTGTGTGCAATGAATTGAGGTGAAATGTGACTTAACAGTTACGGAATATCCAGTCACACATGAAGGGTTTGGTTTGGGTTTATGGTGCTTAACGCCACTTTCAACAATATTTCAGTTATATCGTGGGGTACCCGGAGAAAAGCACCGACCTGTCACAAGTCAATGACAAACTGTATCACATAATGTTGTATCGAGTTCACCTCGCCTGAGCGGGACTCGAACTCACAACTTTAGTGGTGATAACCGCTGACTGTACAGGTAGTTGTAAATCCTACTACCACGACGACCCCTCAAAGGAAGGATATGTTCTGCCTATTGTAATGACAATCTGTTCCCCACCTAATTCATGACTTGTAACCAGGTTTGTAACAAGAGTAATATGACGTGCGCCACTAGCGGAGAAGAACCTGCTTACTCTTCCGTAGCACCTGGGTGCACACCGGTTTTTAAATGACACATATTAAAACCATTGGAAGGATGCCTGTTTATGTTCCTTTCAATAGAACTTTGCAGATGTCTTTGGATTTTTTTTATATTTCAAGATAAACAAATAATACATAGATTGTCGGAAAAAAATAATATTTATTTGCATTCTTTGCGAAACAGCCCAGAAAACCTCACAAAAGGCTCTTTGCTACATGTTTCTAAACATCGTACAAACATATCTGTTTAATGTCTATAATTGTTTGTCCGGTTAGTGTTGTTCGTAGTTTAGTTGTATGTGTAATGCTTTGTAGATCATTGCTTGTCCCTTTGTCATTTTTCTTGTGACCATTATATTGTAAGTCCTTCTTCAAGTAATGGCTTCTGATATGCCTTTCGTATCTGCAAATTTTTCTAATAGGCATTTATACTGAACATTTTGTGGGTTATGGCTAGTATTATTATTTGGTATAGTTCATGCCTGATTTTTAGTAGAGTTCGTGTTACTCGATCTTTAGTTTTATATGTATGTTTTGTAGATCGTTGTTCGTCCTTTTGTACTTTTTCTTTTGGCCATTGTGTTGTCTGTTGTTCTTCTTCGATATAAGGATTCTGATTGCCCCTTTAGTATCTTCAAAATCTTCTTACATTTTGTACCAGAGGTTATCTGTAGTTGTTAGGGAACACCACGTCAGTCGTGAAGTTAAAAACTGACCTGCTATCCGATAATGTCATCCGTATATACATACATGTACACACACACACACACACAGTGATCGGTGTCACGACTCTTTAGATGGTCAAGTAGAGGTCACTTCCTGTATTGTAAATGGCCTCATATGTCAAGCCTCCTACATCATCACGTCATATATTGTGCATTTTTATGGTTGCCCTAAAGAAATTATTTCAGTATTTAGATCTTAATATTATTTTGTTGTTTCTGATGTGGTATATCCGTCTTTGATGCTTTCTCTGTTAATAATAATTGTGGTGTGGTAATTGTGCATTAGAGTTGTTTATTCAACCATTCAGACCCACATTTTTTATTCAATGTTTCAAAATGCATAATTGTCTATATTCCACTTGTATGGTAATTACAAGATTAAGAACTGTACTCTATTGTGTATAAACATTTGGATATTAAAAAACTGAAAATGAAAAACAAAACAAAAAATATGACATAGGGTCGGAACAAAAAAATATGACAAAGGATCGGAACAATTCCAATATTCAATGGAATAATCGTAGAAATAGATGCTAAATCGACACCCTAGCACAAAACTACCTGGATTTCCTGGATTTGTACAGACACTTCAATACAAACGTGGCGGAGTTAAACATTTGAAAACGTTTGAACCAGAATATGATGCTCCTTCTTGTTATATCACCATTATCCATAATTTACAATAAATGCATTGATTTTGTAAATTCCACGACAATCTATTATCTGTACTGTCATATAATATATAATTTTATTGGGGAAATCAATAACGTAACTGGATTGTATAGCTTAAGGCAGCCAATCATACTTAGACTTCTTCAATGTTATTTTAATAAAAATTGAAATTGAATTAAAAGCAAAGGTTACCTTTAAATGTTTCAACACGAGCCATAGCTAATTACTGTGTACCAGTCAGTATGCCCGTTTTTGAGTTTGTACTCAAAATAATGTTATTATCATTCAATAGCGATGACCCAAGTCAATACATTCGTTATCAAACACAAAGAGTAAAATGTTGAATGCAAGTGTTAAATTAGGTGCAATCAAGAATGGAAAATCCAGAGACACTGACACTATTGAGCACACGCGACCATTCAGTAGCGTTGGGCACGGCCAATGCAAATGAAACTACGTGTATTACTATAATGTTAACATAACCCACTAGAGCAGGTCATAGTCTGTGATACACTGGGGGTATGACTACTCCCACTAGAGCAGGTCATAGTCTGTGATACACTGGGGGTATGACTACTCCCACTAGAGCAGGTCACATGATGTGATACATTGGGGGTGTACATTGTAAGGCAACAACCGCAAATTCTCTGGTATGACTACTCCCACTAGAGCAGGTCACAGGATGTGATACATTGGGGGTGTACATTGTAAGGCGAAACCCCCACATTCCTAGTATGACTACTCCTATTAGAACTTATAATGCCGGTTGTAGCCATATTCGTCCACATTCGGAAAAACATCAAAACAACAAAGAAGCCAGTAGGCGCCGTAAGTAGACGAAAGACAGACACCAAAATGATTGAAATGACAACAATGAACGACAACCAACACGTTAGACAGAAAACTAAAGATTGAAGAACGCAAACCTCACGGAAATCGACAGGAATTAACTGATTGATTGATTGGAAGTATGCAATGTCAAACAAGTACTCGCGACAAGAATGCAAATTGTGGCTTAGATTGCCACAAGTAAAGGGAGGGGGCGTGTTGAATATAGTATCATCGACCACCCCAAACAGTCGGAGCTGCTGACAGTTTTCATGTACATGTAATTAATGTGGCACTCTCCAAACATGGTGGCAGTCATTTTGGGAGGTTTACTCCATAGCGGCTGAACTAGGGGTCCATTTTACATCCTCAAATGGCATTCCTATAGATCTTAAGTGAAACCTGACCCGCATAGAACATTAAAAAGATCCCACTTGTGGTAATCCTTAGGGACAGGTTCTAAATATATATTACAAGAATTAAAGTTCGAATATTATACATCCTGAAGACGATAAAATGAAAAACATTTGATGGATATGATTTTGGTGTTTAACGCCACTTTCAACAATATTTCAGTTATATCTGTTTTATTGGTGGAGGAAACCGGAGTACCCGGAAAACCTTCAACGACCTGGCGCTTAATGTACAATGAAAAACACACAAAATGAACAGAATTGGATCTTAAGTAAACGGGAATACGGAAATGTCAAGGCTGTCTAACGTAGCTAATCCGGATTGACTTATTTCATAATATGTTGTTGTATTTCAAGCAATTGTAAACAAGCTTTTCAAAAGGTTAAATATTAGGTTTTTGATATACGTTATCTGAAATTTTAAATACCTAGAGTAAATATGTATAGTAGGGATGTCAAAATTTCTGGAATTCAATACTCGAGTACTCGGAAGACACCTCAACATTCTGAAGAAATCTATGACACGAGACTATGACTATCATTATTCCGTTGATTATTTGTTGAAAGACAAAATTAATACCAAATTACGTATGATCCGACTATACAGATTTGATGTCCAAATAGATACAATATTTTTCTCTGAAATCCTTTGACGATTTGAAGAAAGACCAATCCACAATTGTGGTTTTCAACCAAACATTTGATAAATATACGACCAAATAGATACAATATTTTTCTCTGAAATCTTTTGACGATTTGAAGAAAGACTAATACCAAATTGCGCTTTTCAACCAAACATTTGACAAATGTACGACTACAGTGCAATATTTAATTGAGAATGAAAATTTAATCTTTTTAAATAAACATTTATTACACAATTAATCATCAAGCATACCTACAAAGATGTGACAGTTACAATTACATGTACATGCATGATTAACAATCAAAGGCAAATACGGCTTAATTGTAAGTTATTGATCCGTAAACAACACAATCACTGTACAAACACCGCTATAAATACACCTAATCAGTTCATTGTGGGGCACTTTAATTTTGTTCTTGTCAAAAAAAAAAAATATGATCTGATCTACAACTTTGGATGATAGTCTATTTCGAAGTTTTGTTACAATTAGTCCTGCAGATGAACAAATCCTCTCCGAAGGAACGGATGTTGTTGGTACTGCTAACACACGTTTTGCAATAACTGATAATCGTGGGTATTTGGTTTCTCTATCAGCCCACCACTCGAGTGGGGATTTTTTTTAAGTCAGACTTGTCGAGCAGATAACTTTGTAACTCTAGCTCTGTTAATTGTGCATCACAAAGAGTGCATTTGACAGTATTTCCATTTAACGATCGTTTAAAATAATTCTATACCGCTGATTTTTGTGAAGGCATTTTAACGTACCGATTTTATTTCTAACAACTTAGAACATACGGAAGAAGAAGAACTGTATTCTTATTTGTTCACACTTAAACTTTACTTAGGGAATGTTCAAAGAGAAAAATGGAAAGGAAAATGTCTAAAGATAAAAAAAAAGTTAGGCGAGCATTCGAGTACTAAAATTGTACTCGATACTCGGACCTTCCGAGTGATACTCGAGTACTCATTGACATCCCTAATTTATAGAATAATTTTTTGTAATAAAGGTATTTTTAAAAATGACATTTTATTTTGAAATGTAATGATGATAAAATAGTGCATATTCCATCCTTACAGCATTACATTATACAAATATATCTGCAAATACTATCCAGTATTTTTAAAATTGACATTATGCAAAACATGCATTTAGAAATAGACTGATAAAATAGTGCATAATCCAGCTTTCCAGCATTACATTATAAAAATATATCTCCAAATACAAGCCAGTATTTCTAAAATTGACATTATATATAATTAGAAATATACTGATAAAATAGTGCATACTCCAGCCTTTCAGCAGTACATTATAAAAATATATCTTCTACAGTATAAAACTATATCTCCTACACTTAAAATATATCTCCAAATGTGTAAAACTAGGCCAAAGTATAAGGACAGGAAGGACCTTATAGCAGGTCGTGTATGTGTAACAGGACATTTCCCCCTTAAGGCAATGAAGACTATATTCATATTATTACTTGATCTCGACAGTTATGAAGCTATATATATATATATATTTGTAGTTCAAAGAAGTATGTAGTGTTAGGTATAGCAGAGTTTTACCTATTTGACCTGATTTATGAAGTCCTAGAAAAAAAATCGCAGTCATAGAGACATATTCTAAAATGATTAGGCTAGGTAAATGTATGTCTGGATTACTTGACAGATGTAACTGACAACGAACAAATGTTTCTACACAAACCACCAAAGAAAAGTTTGAAGATACCAAAACAGTAATTCGAACAACATACAATACAATGACCCAAAGAAAAATTAGAAGAAGAAACAATGATCTACAAAACGTCACACAGAAATCTAGATATTGAGCAATGCGAACCCCTCTAAAGATCGGGTTCCTAGTTGCATCCGTCGTGTTGTTTTGCGTTAGTAATTAATGCTACTTTCAGCTATATCGTGCCGGTTAGTTTTATTGGTGGAGTACTCAGAGAAAACCACCGATCTGTCGCAAGTCATTTACAAACGTTATCACATAATGTTGTATCGAGCACACCCCACCTGAGCAGGATTCGAGCTCACAGAGTTAGTGGTGATATATACTGATTGCATAGGTAGTTGTAAATCCAACTACCATACGCTCATGACCACGACCGCCCATTAGATATGATTTAGAATGGAAATGTAAAGAATTACATACTACATTCAATAACATCTAGGCATTTACCGCCTTCGTGATCATTTTTGAAAGAGAGTTGTGTTTTTGTCGTATTCACTGAGAATCCTCAACAACATCCTCCTCCCAAATCTAGGTATCACGATCATACTTTCAATGGAATTTTCTATGTGTACATGTGGATACATTCAACGTAATTTACCTAAATTGAAGTCCGTTATGTTACGCCGGGTTATGTTGCAATTGTTTTTTTTATTGAGTGTTCGTATCTTATCTCTCAAACAAAAATAATGGTATTTGGATTTGGAAGACTACGACAAAATCTCAAATTCACCTATAAAAACGTTGATATCGAAATAGTCAAACAATTTAATTATTTAGGGATAATTTTTACAAAGACATGTAATTTTGATGTTACTAAAAAGCATCTTGCTGACAAAGCACTTAAGGCAATGTACGAAGTTCTTAAAATGGGAAGATTATATAAACTATCGGTGAAAATCCAGCTAGATCTCTTTGATAAAATGATAAAACCTATTCTCTTTATATGGTTGCGAGGTCTGGGGATTTGGCAAAAATGAAGTACTAGAACGAGTTCACTTGAAATTCTGCAAAATACTTTTAAATTTAAAGTCCTCTACTTCAAACTATATGGTTTATGGTGAGCTAGGCAGGTATCCAATTAATATTGATAGTAAAGTAAGGACAATTTCATACTGGGCAAGGCTTTTAAGTGGTAAGCAGGCTAAATTTTCAAATGTATTTTATAGGCTTTCTAGAAATTTGAATGAAAATGGTGATACTAATTTAAACTGGGTTTATTTTATCAGGACAATTTTAAATGATTGTGGATTTACATATATATGGGAAACAGAAAATGTTAATAATAAAGAATGGTTAAAATGTGTTGTGAAACAGCGATTGTTAGATCAGTTTGTACAGAATTGGCAAACATCTCTGTCAGATTCTTCAAAAGCATTCAACTATAGGATTTTTAAAACCAAATTCGAATTCGAGGAATATTTAAATATTTTAAATATAGGTGATGCAATCAGACTGTGTAGATTTAGGACAACAAATCACTATCTACCGATTGAAACCGGTAGATGGAGAAATATTGATAGAGGAAATAGGTACTGTAATTTATGTAATTGTCAGAAATTAGGCGATGAATACCACTATGTTTTGGAGTGTTCATCTTTAAACGATAAACGCAAGCAGCTTCTCCCAAAATATTTCATGAAAAGACATAATATTGTCAAATTTTTTGAACTTCTATCTACCAAAAAACAATCGCTGTTACGAAAATTATGTATATTTATCAAACATATCAATAAGATCTTTTGTACTCCTGGCTTACCCCACTGTTGTTCCTTAACTCATTTAACCCCCTGTCTGTATATTTTGTAAATAGTCTTGTTATCTTATTATTATGTTGTTATTTTTCTCTGTACCATTGTATTTGGCTGTATGAGAATAAAGATATATATGTAGTTCATTTGCAGACACAATACTATTCTAATGTATACCGTCAAACTAACGAAATCAAGGAAGAAGATATAATGCCTTGGCTATTATATTTTAATAAGGTTGTTTTGGTTTGGTTTATGGTGTTTAACGCCATTTTGACAATATATCAGTTTTATTGGTGGGGAAAACCGGTATATCCGGAGAAAACCACTAAGTTGCCGCAAGTCACTGACAAACTTTATCACATAATGCTGTATCGACTACACATCGTCATGCACGGGGTTCGAGCTCAAAACTGCAGTGGTGATAGGCACCGATTGTACAGGTAGTTGTAAATCCAACTACCATACGAACCCGGCCCCTCTTTTAATAAGAGTGCAGCGTTTGTGTGCTAATCTTGAAGTCACTTATTTATGCTGTTTTCATAAATTATTGAAATATTTCACTAAATTGTACTACCAACTAAAGCAATCTTGTATATTATAACAATTTTATACAATGAGATCTGATTAAAACAGGTGTTTCCCATCCTTGTTTTATGGTGATGTAATTAACAATGCTACAAAGTTCAAATCTGACACATCTAAAACTATAATTTAACATATGTAGCTGACTCATTAAGGAAAGTTTTCTCTACTACAGACATACAATATAAACAATATCTTGCTACAAGAAGATACCAAAGGGTACTAAGAATCAGTAAACCGAAGAAGAACAAACACCACAATGGCCAACAGAAAAAGGACAAACAACGATCTACAAATCATTACCCATCAAACTAAAGATCAAGTGACACGAACCCCACTAAAAATCGGGGGTGAACTCAGGTGCTCCGGAAGGGTGAGCAGTTCCTGCTCCACTACTGCCATCGGTCGTGTTACTTTAGTTATAAACCCGGTTACAAACTAGCAATTAAATCAGTACATACTCATTCTGTATTATATTACTATTTTATGCTCAGTATTTCATTACAAACAATTAATGATCGATTTATTCTGGTCTTCCACGAAGACCCATCAATTTTTAAAGATATTTATTACTGGTTGATAATTAATCTGTTAAATGTGTCAATTATGATTGTATTACCTGCAGAACAATTATCTTACAGCAACACCTTCTGTGCAAGTTTTCGAGTAACTACGAACATTCACCTATCCTTCTATGTACTGTCAATAATTAGCAGTAAATCATTACGGAATGTCTGTGTCACAAATGACCTGGGGTATGTTCCACTTTTTGTAACGCTTCCCGGTCCTTACTTCATTCACCAGATTTGTAACTAGAGTAACACGACGGGTATCACTAGTGGAGCAGGATGTCTATCCTTCTGGAGTTCACCCACGGCTTTTAGTGGGGTTCGTGTCACTCCATCTTTAGTTTTCTGCAATCAGAAGCCGTAAATCGAAGAAAGGACAATGCAATGACCAAAACACAAAATGAATAGGACAAACACTGACCTACAAAACACTACACAAAAACGACAAATAGAGCAACATGAAAATCTCTACTGACTGGAAGTGAAATGAGGTGCTCCGGAAGGGTGAACAGTTTCTGCTCCATGTGGCATCGATCGTGTTACTGATAAACGACACAAACATCATCTGTATATTTATTTGTATTGCCTGTTGTTTGTAAATATGTTCTCGTCATGAACATAGCCGACATACTAACATGACGTTAAACTAAAACCAGTCATTTCAAATTAGCAACAACAATAGTCAATTAGTATGATGATCAGGAATTATATTAATCAGGCACGGGTCCAGCCATCATTTCATAGAAGGTCGTAAAACTGACGACTCATCGAAGCACGGTTCTCCGACTAAGTATACAAGGGTTTCACAACGGTCCAGGATTTATGTTACTTGCGACTTCCAACCAAAATTGGAGCACCCTCTTCGACATTAAAGCTAACTTTGTTTTTGTTTTGTTTTCCGATTTAACAACATACCAATGGTTTTCAATTTCAGTCTTGAAATGAAATTGTATTGTTTATTTATTGTTTAAGCTGCATCTGTTAATAAAGAAAAAATCACCTCAAACTAATCGTCCAAATTTTGTAATCATACAAGATAACAGTATACACTTCTTCGCTCAATATTCTTTCTGTAAGACGATCTGCCATCGTAAAACTGTTCTCACGACTTTTCCAGATTTACGACCTATGTAAAATTATTGTCAGATTCGATACTAGGGGTGTGAAATCTATGTGCGGGGTCTTAAAACCACCACAAACCTCCAGCAGGGGAAGGACAAAGTCATAATATAGAGACCAATGGGAACGCTCCCCAGCAAGCTCATGAGGTGTGAGAAATTAGACCATTATTAATATTCGGATCCAATGTTTAAAAATAAATGTTGTATAGCATAAGTTTACAAATTTAAGAAGAGCGCACAAAATACACACCCCTCTATACCCCCTATTGTTATTTTTGACAATCTACATTAGAGTTATGGCAGATCGTGGGTTATATCTCCCATTGGATAAAGCAAGCGACTATAACATGGACTTTTGTTGATTCTCTGCAAAATTCACAGCACCTGAGTTCACCCTCCTTTTTTCAATGGGGTTCATGTTACTCGATTTTTAGTTTTATGTGTATGTCCTTTTGTACTTTTTTCTTTTGGTCATTGTGTTGTCTGTTCTTCGTCGATGTACGGATTCTGATTACTCCTTTGGTATCTTCAAATTCTTCTTAAGGAGTAAGATCAAAGACTATGTGTCTCAGAATCAAGATAATATATCTGACTGGATCGAGATATCATTGTACGTACAGTTATTTCAGTTAGCTAGTCCTATAAAAATCAAATTCACTAGTGTTTTGTTTTCTCTAAAAATGAAATTTGTGCCAATATTACACAAGATGGTTGTGGTACTTATTATATTAAAAAGTTCAAGAGTTTCTCATGCGCTCGTTATCACTATTTATTATGTTATCTATTTTTGAATATATATCAAAACGCCCCCACTTTTTGCCAAAACGCCCCCACTTTTTACCAAAACGCCCCACATTAAAAAAAAAAAATATTGACCAAAACGCCCCCATATATATTATTTAATTTTTGTGATTAAATGTCTTCCCGCGATTCATTTTTCCTGGAATATTTTTTTTTGCATTTAAGTCGTGAAAGGAACATTGCCATTTTAATATATTTCGTTTTATTATATTTGTTTAATTAAACTATTCATTAAAATTATAAATTACAATCTTTTAATTATTGATAATTGTGTTAAATTAAATTTATATGTTTCACAAGTGGCAATTCAGAACATGCGCAATATATCTAAACGATATTTGTAGGTATGACAATACCATAAATATCCAAACATGATAATTTAAGCATATTTTATTGTCACAAAATAAAATCAAGACAAATGGATAAGACACCAGTTGTAAACTTATGAAGTCTTCTACAAAAATTGAAGATAACCATATAAAGACAAAACAGATATATTGCCCAGATTATAACTCAGTTTGTTATACTTATATTTAAACACAATTTCTGGATCGTATATATATATATAAGTTCGTTGTTGTCTGACGCAAGAATTATACCGCACACGAAGTTACGATTATACACGAAACGTTCGATCTGTTGACTAATCTATTGCCCGGGGAAATAGACAGCCTCTGAACGTTTACAAAATAGTCAGAAATAAAAAAAAAACAACTAGTTTTACGTATAAAAATTATCATTAAGTAATAAATATATTTCCTAGACGAAACTTGAGTTTATTAAACAATATATGTGTGTGTGTGNGGGGGGGGGGGGGGGGGGTCTTTGGATAGAAAAACCTATAGTGCCAAGCAAGGTCATGCCATTTGTGGATTTCTGTTAATTGATACAGAGCCCGTGCTGACTCACATACCATCAAAAAGCTTGTATAACTTTATACTCTAAACCAATGATACAAAGGTCACAGAGTGAAGCTGTAAAGCTGTGTTCTCTTCTTTAACTAATACCCGGTAGTGTGTCAGAAGATAATGCGGATAAGAGTGTTTATAATATTGGACTGCATTGCTGGCATCTTGTTCAAAGACAATTCCGTCACAGGTGTAAAACAAATTATAGTGTTAAGAAACTTTGCATTTTGTCATTAATATCTCTAGTACTCCTAATATTGGCTGTTACCATTAGACACAATTGAGGTGGCCCACCAAAGATGTACATATGAACGCACGATTCGTTTCTGGGATAACCGTCATCGGGTACGCTCAAAATCGAGGAATCAGAAAACAAAATAAGTAAAAAGTCTTGGGAGGAAGAACATCATAGGACCAAAACAAGGTAGCCAAAATCAGTGAAGATCATCTATGCTTGAGGTAGGAGAACCTTAGTTTTAGTAATAGTTATATTCTTGGCAGAATTCATTATTAATGAATAACATAGCTTTTTTAGAATTAGTCCAAGGTTTTTATGGGCAGAAATTTTCAAAATAAAAATATTATTTTTGTTATTGACAACATTGCCTTGATTGAAATTCTATAGAAGTAAACTTCGATGGGTAAGCAAATAAAGTAATTAATCAGACCTTTTGTATTGATAACCATGTTGCGTAATATTCAGTTCAAAACTGTGGGTAGCCATAATAATATTACGGGTGCATTGTATCGGTTACATACGCAGCGTTTCAGGTCACGGACAGCTTTAGATGACAAGTTTCCTGCATTGATATCGAACAAATTCTAATCACACATTTCAAATGTCTGATTGAGAAATTCACAGAGCGGAGCATTCATTGGCCCCAAGAGCGTTACACAGATATATTAAAATCTTCTGAAATAATTTTGTATGTTGAGAACCAAAGTACATTGACCCCCTTTTTCAGTTGTGTCCATGTTGCTCATTTTTAAGTTTTCTGTATTTGGTGTTCTATTTTATTCTGCGTCTTGTGCCCAATCTTGCCATTGTCGCTGGATTCCCCTCTATTGATTGCCTCTTTGGTTGTCTCCGACCTTTATTTATTGCCTGATAAATGGTCCATACTATGGATGATACCTTTGTATATGCATTTCATGTTACATTTGACCTTCACCTTCCGCAGTTGTAACTAACCGGAATCAGTTTTCAAATAAGCTTAATGAATTTGAAGATTCAACAAACAAAACCAATGTAGTGCAAAAATGTTAATAGGGATTAAAAGTAATACAGATAACCTATTACCAATAACAACAGATATATTAGTCAGGTTAATTCATGCTCTCCTATGAATGGGTTGGCAAAGCAGATTATGAAGTCAAACATTCCCACACATCTTTTTTTAGCAGAATTTCAGAATGTGTCATTAGCATGCATTGCCAGATAAGACATTAACAGTAGTAAATCACGTGTTAAAAGTATTTTTTTTCTCTCTCCAAAACTGACCAAGGCAAGGTTGTTTTAATTGTAATTGAAAGACGTAGACTATATATGCTTGAAATGTAGTTTGTGGTTTCAGGGACACACAACTTAACCATACTGTTTTCAAGATTCCATATGTCGGAATTCCTTTAATCGGTTACCAATTGGTGAGGTATTGAACAAAGTTTGAGTAAGTGATTATTGTTTAGCGCCAGATGAACAATGTTTCAGCCATATCATGCTGAGAACACGTTGCATGAAATGAAATGATGACGATGATGTCCGCTTTGTACTAGACAAACACGGTAAATTGGATCGTTATAGCAATAGCCCACTGAAACAACAGACCGCGACTAGACATGTCGCTCCACTCTGACACCTTATTCTGGTTTCGAGCCAACCAATATTTACTCCTACTCGATTAAGCTGCATACAAGTGTTTTCATACAGTCAAATTATGAAAGGAAGTAAATGGTAGTCCAATGCATACATCTGGTAGTAATCACCGATTAGGATATTTAGTAATTGTATGGAAACAAATTACATTATAGGCCGTGGTATATTCCATTGCTCAGTAGGCTTTTTAAAAGGTCATAACATGTCCAGGTTCTGGAACCTTAAATTGGGATTTATATCGTGTGAAGGTTTCAGTTTAGTGGTAAGGAATAGAGGAATTGTGTCAAGTCAGTTAAACAGCAGACATGCTGAAATATGAACTACGTCCAGATATTTAGTACGTCACTTAACATGTAATGATATTGGGAAAAGGGCACTGGGTACCGGCGGAATGAAATAAAAGCTTTATTTGCTTTGCTTGCAAATCTTTTACCGAATACTGTTTTAGTATGGTCACAAATATTGCCAAGATTCAGCTGGGGACATTCTCAGAATAATGATGATATGGCAAAACACATATCATCGCCTTAAGAATTAAATTACAACATTCAGTTTGAAGTATTGAAGGGCTGCAATAGATTATTGAGACTAAATGGAGTTCCCCACAGGTCTTTGAGCAAATATTTCCCCGAAAAATTTGCTAGGGATTTTTTAAACAATTTACACAGAACAGTGGCAGTGGATACACAAGTACATTACTCGATACTGTGTACATAAGGCACGATTTAGTATGATCACTAGTGTATTTACTGTATGCATTCCAATGGAGTACAGTTTGATGCATGACAAAATTTCGTATCTGTATAGTTTGGAAAATTATCGAAATGATTTGAAATATTTGTCAGCTATATACTAGAACATAATTGATGAACAGTGACGTAGATGCGTCACATCTGTCTTCTTAAATCTATCAATAAATTAAAAAAACAACTTTCAATTGATCTAAAAACACGTTGCTATATTTTATCGTGTGCTACCTATCATGATTTCCATGATAAACGAATGGCTGCGAACAAGGTAGCTACAGAACCAGACGGTTATGGGTTGTAAAGTTGAAGTCATCACTTCGACAATTTTACGGTCTTTATCAACACTTGTTTGATCGTTACGGAATGTCAACGTCTCCAATGACCATAGATAATTCCATTTGTCATCACATTGTGTCCTTTTCTGGTACATGATTAATCAGCGAATTAATGCGAAGATTGCCACTATTGGGGCAGGCACGGGTTACCCTTCACGACCTTCCATTTTCCCGTTAGCATATTAGTTGTGTTTGTGTTACTCAATCTTCTTTTCAGTGTAGTATGTTGTAGACCATAGATTGTTTGCCTTTGTTTTCATCTTTTCTTTTGACATTGCATTGTCCTATTTACGGTTTCTGATCACCCAGTTGGTACCTTCAGACTTTTCTTCATCAATATAAATAAAATTATATTCTTTGCAATAGGTTATTCCTTTATTATTATAAAACATCGATTAAAATTGATCTTAGTACCTATTTATTGCCAAAATGTCACGAATATAACATGTTATTGCTTTAGACCTTTTCTTAAATTTCATGAAAATTGGTTGCCAAATTACCATGGTCCCATTGTAGTTAAAATGGCTAGTTTGTGTTCATCTAGTATGCGGATAAGTTGAAACGTATGGACAAAATAGATATGATACGAAATTTCAAAATATCAGAATTTTTTTTTCAACTTTTATTTTTTTTTCTCTCTATTCAGTGAGGTATACTATAGGTTATTTTTTCATATTTGAGGAATAATTATCACACGGAGGAAGCTAACAATGATAATAATAATGATAAAATTTGGGACAATAAATTAGAAGTTGTATTGGATGGTACTCACCAGCTTAGAGGTCAACACTGGGCAATCCACTGCTTACTTGAAGGTATGTGGTAATATGGCAAACATTAACAGACATTTAAAAACATTTGCAGTGCGTGGTCGTAGATTTTAACATTTAGTTCTGCCCTTCACATTTTGCTTTGCATTTGATAAAGGTTTGGCTTTGTAATCTAAATACTAAATTTGATATTTGGAGCATTCAATTAACATTGTATGTATCTTTGATGTTTACGAAGGTATTTAGCATATAACGATATAACTGAAAGTGGCGTAAAGCTCCACAAAGCAAAACCTACTAAGGTATTATAAATACGAATGTATATTTTCCTGGATAGAATTTATATAGTGGAAGGAATGAACACATATATAGTTTCAATCATTTCAAACATGTTATATGTTATACATGTAATACATACAACGGTAACATGTGCATTTTATGTTTCTTCGTTTTAAAAAAAATTCTTTTGAAAACATCTGGTGGATATGTTGAATATATTGAGATGTATTTAGTAACAACATCCTACATTTTATGACCTTTAATATTTTAAAAATATACAGATATATTTCTTGTCTCAAATTTGACAAGAAAAGTTTGAGGACATCAAAGTTGTAATCTGAAGACGTAAATCGAAGAACAGCTAATATAATGACCAAAAAGAAAAAAACACAAAAGGACAAAGAATGATCTATAACACACTATACAGAAAGCTAAAGATCGAGCAACTCGAACCCCACTAAAAATCGGGGATGAACCCGGGTGCCCCGAAGAGTCAGCAGTTTCTGCTCCACATGTGGCATCCATCGTCTTAAAGTAATAGATATACCACACTGCAAAAGAATCTTTATGTAAAATTACAAAACTACCTTTTGTTCAATATTGTAATATCAACATTTTCTGTGTACTGTTTTGTGGATCATTGTTTGTCATTCCTTGATTTACGACTTCCGGTTACCTCCTTAGTATTATCCATCATTTCTTAACTTGCATTTCTGATTGCACTCGCCCCCTTTTTTAAATTTCATTTTGGTAATACGGTAATATAGTTATTCATTCAGACAATACAACTGTATAATAAATACGTAGATACATTTCTGAAATAACATTCCTTTCCTCTTTCATGACTTATCACCGGGTTTGTAACTAGATTAATATGACGGGTGTCACTAGTGGAGCAGAAACTGCTTACCCTTCCAGAACACCTGTGTTCACCCCCGGTAATTAGTGGGGTTCGTGTTACTCGATCTTTAGTTTTATGTGTATGCTTTGTAGATCGTTGTCCTTTTGGCCATTGTGTTGTCTGTCCTTCATCGATATACGGATTCTAATTACCCCCTTGGCATCTTCAAATTCTTCTATTCATCAGGTGCGTTCATAATCAAAACATTGGCAAGCTTTTGGAGCAGGTAAGCCAAAGAGCATGTGCAGGATGAATCGCCAAATTACTGATGGAGGAGAACCTTATATGTATTATAAGGATACGCATCAACTATGTCTATGTATTTGTTTGTAGTGACTTATTAAGTTAAGTTGGAGAGAGGATGATCGTTTTGTGATATGTCCACCATCACTGTGTACGTTTTCTTTCCTTTTCACTCCAGTATGTACAAACATCAAGACAATTGATGAACTGTAGATGGATGATTAAAATCGGTCGACTTCTTGTATTTGTTTGATACAACTGTGATCTCGCAATCCGCCATCTCTAAAACACCTGATCAATTATTAAAAAAGTATGAATGAACGGCTTTAAAACGACAAAAGCTTTGTGTTCAGTTCTACACGTGACTATACTTTTAGTAGGTGTAGCTTAATATATAGAACTACAAACTGTGTTTGAATGGCAGCGCTATAGTTATATTGTAGTAAGACGTGGTAGCCAGCAGTTATATTTTGTAATTAGTTTCGTATTTAATCGCATGACATTTCTTGTTCATTATACGTTCGTGCTTCTTTTTTGTATCAGATCGGGAGTGTTAATCGCTCATAACTGTAGAAATCATATTAGTTGTCTGGTCTGAAAATGTGTGTTTACAATCAAACAGGTCGTGTACCTTGTGATCGTTTTGAATTACAATAAAAGAATTAACATGAAAACCAGACAATACCACACTGTCAAACCAATTCAATAGAAAAATCGTAGAAACGCAGGCGAAACCAGTAACCCTAACACACATATACATGACCTCGCATTAACCTGGCTTGGCTCAGAACCGTCATTAACATGTGGCGGGGTTAAACTAGTCTAATGGGTCCAAACTTCTCAGTTATTCAAATGACGCTGGCATGCAGGAGTTTTGATTTCCTGATTCCCACTTGTGAGTAAAATGTCAACCCTTACAAATAACTTAATAGTCATAAACCTAAAATTATGGGAAAAAAAGTTTGAACAATGATGGTGGAGAATTCTACCAATACCAATAAAACGAACAGTCAGCCTTCGCCTCAAATCATTGAACATATAAAGACAAGGCATTGGAAATCCAGTTCCTGGTTTCGAAAAGGAACAAATATGTGATGGGTTTAAAGCGGTAGAATGAATATGAAATAAAGAAATATTGGTTTCCAGAATCTCTTCTGATGTTGATATTTTATGTTTCTTTCTACATAAATAAAACAAAAACCAATCACTATAACATATTCATACATTTAGAGTGACACCAAGTGTTCTGTAAGTAACATAATGCCCTACATCATATATGACATCTACACGTTGGCTATATTTTCTTACTCCTGTAGAAGTGGGAATTATTTTGCGCGTACCTAAAATAAATATTTTTCCACAAACGCGTCGTATGCACTGAATTATATAAATGTTCATATCTACATGTGTTTTTTTTATTATGCATAACCTGTCTGCAAATATAGATCTACATTGGTATATGGGTGATTGAGAATAAAAATATATACATGTATATGGATGATCAAAAATGAACCATGATCTACATTGGTATGGATTATTAAACATAACCTGTTATCTACATTGGGTGGTTCATAAACCTTTATTGACATTCATGTCCGAGCATAAAACCTTATTTACATTAATGTAGATGTTTGAACATAATTTTTTATTTCCATTGATGTGGATGGTTGAACATAAACCTTTATTTGCATGATATGGATGGCTGAGCATAATCTCAAAAGATGTATAAATCAGACACTAACTCACAATAAATTTAAAAAAAAAAGAAAAAAAAAAGAACAACGACTTAATATTAAAATATTTGTGGTTATTTTTTTACTATTTAATATTTACATATATAAGTAAACATTATTAAATATTTGATCGTGAGCTAGACATGGGTTGCCAAAGACGCACGACTTGCATTACATATATACGGTTATATACTGTAATAAGGATTTGCCTAATCCCTGTCCTTGTGACGCATGGTATGTTAAAATGGACAACTATGTATGATTCAATAATTCAATGATCGAATTCAATCTCGCGTTTTCTACTTATTAAGATATATGTTGAGTAGAAAAGGTATTGGTACCACTGAACATGAGACTATCCAACATTACATCACAAATATAAACTAAAAGAACACATTGCAGAAAGACAGCTTATAAATGTAAATGATCATGAGAAACTATTCAACATTACACTTAGAAACATATTCAAGTAGAGGAACAGCTTGCAGTAAGAAAGGATATGGATGTAAATGAACATGAGAGACTATCTAACATTACACCAAACACAAATATAAACTAAAAGAACATAATGCAGTAAGAAAGAATATGGATGTAAATGACCATGAGAGACTATCCAATATTACAATCAGACACATATTGAAGTAGAGGAATAGCACTGTTATTGCTGCTTTACGGATTTTGATTACCCTTTTGGTATCTTCAAACTCTTCTTACATTTTACAATCACAGTAGGGTCTTCATAAATGGGCATAACTCTTATCCTAAGATGAGCGTTAAACGGTCCTTAGCCGGATGTTGAACAGGTACTCTTTACTTCAGCCGATAAACGATCCTCAGCCGGATGATGAATGACACTCTTTACTTCTGCCGATAAACGAACCTAAGCCGGATGATGAATGGTACTCTTTACTTCTGCCGATAAACGATCCTTAGCCGACTGATGAATGGTACTATTTACTTCTGCCGATAAACGATCCTTAGCCGGATGATGAATGGTACTCTTTACTTCTGCCGATAAACGATCCTTAGCCGGATGATGAATGGTACTCTTTACATCTGACAATCAGCTAACATCTGGGCATCTTTTTTGGTGCATAGCCTTTTCATGACCGCAACATTTCACTAAGAGGGAAACTATGGGCTCCATAGAATTAGTTTACCCTCACACTATTTATTGAAGTGTCTGTACTAAGCCAGGTAAGTGTACTATCATGTTAATATACGCTGGATGTATCCATTTTGCCTCTTTCTATGTTTTTTCTATTGAAATTGGAACTTTTCTGACAGCATGGCATTTTTTTTTATTTCATTTTATTGTCCAGATGCAAAAGAAAAACCATACGGGTGAAAGAATTATCGTTGTGCCCGACATCACATTACGAGGTTACAAATAGAGACAGAAGACAGCCATATGTTATCATATCAGGTAAATAGGAAGACAACGAGTTTAAGTGGGGTTCGTGTTACTCGATATTTAGTTTTTATGTGTACGTTTAGTAGATTGCTGTTTGTCCTTTGTCTTTTGGACCTTGTCCTTCGATTTATGGGTTCTTCAAACTCTTCGTTTTTTTAATATAATTTGAGGTGGCTAACTAATTCGATGAACTGAATGTATATTATAGAAAAAAACATCTCAAACTCTAAGGTTGATAGAGTGTAAGAAAGTTCTTGTTTATGTATAATGTGTTGTTTCAACCCTGAAAATAAATTTGATTTCCCTGTAATCAGCATCTCTTTTATTTATTATTTTATTTTAAGTTGTACTAAAAACAAGTCAAAGTCTCCAAGTTCAACCCCCTTGATTTAAAAAAAATACATCAGACGATAACGATATTATACATAAGATTGTTGATCAAAGTGACGACCTAGACACCTAAACAGCGTTTTTAACACCACTTTCAACAATATTTTAGTTTTATCCTGTCGGTCAGTTTTCTTGGTGGAAGAAGCCGAAGTGGCCAGAGAAAACCACCGCCCTGTCACAAGTCACTGACAAACTTTATCACATGTTATATCGAGTACAGCTCGCCTGTGTGGGATTCGAACGCACAACGTTAGTGGTGACAGGCACTGATTGCACAGGTAGCTTAAATCCAACTACCATACGATCACGGCCACGACGACGCCTCATAAAAACCGATACAGACACATAGATACAATACACCTGTGTTTCAATATCCATAAAATATGGATAGTAATGGATTATACTTAGTGTACAAGTAAACTGCTGCCTGTATATGTTCTTTGTATGCAAGTCATATACTATATGCAAGAGTTTATTATATCTCTTGCGGAGTGTTCCGGGGGTTGAATGCCCCTTATCGTGACAATAATGCCAATTTACTAGGAAAATTGTTAAAATTGTGAAAAGATTGAAGATATCAAAGGGGTAATCAGAAATCGAATAAAAACAGACAACACAATGGACAAGAGCAAAAGTACAAAACGACAAACATAGATCTATAAAACATACACATAAAACTAAAGATCGAGTAACACGAATCAACTAAAAACCGCGGGGTGAAAGTATGCCGAAAAATAACTCCCTTTTTTTTGGCAAAATCCTGGAACCTCGCCTCTACCTCTGGTAAATATGGCATGGACACCGATCATTTATTTTATTTTATGGAGAGTATAATACATTGACCAGTTGTACAAGGTTTATAAACAACAACTGTACACTAACTTACCAGTGAACTGATGTTGTTGTTGTTGTTTTTTTCACCAAACTTTTTAATAATTATTTATTTATCAAGCTTATATATTATTTACATCATTATCCAATGTCATAACTTTTTAAAGTTGGTTGTTCACCAGTCACTTACCTTACACGATATAATGATTAGGTAATATAAATAGTCAAGAACACAGAAAATAAAACCATCTGTTTGCGTATATATATATACATATATTTGGCTAAACGAAGATAGGGGTTTTATTCTATATGTGAGAAATGATTAATTTTTTTTTAGATCAGTTTTTTGTGTTGTCATATGATTGTATGTGTCTTTACGTTTTGAGTTTCGTGTTGTGATGTCCGGTACGATTTCAGCATAAAAACAAAGTTCGGATCGTCTTTACCTCCAGTTGTTTGTAGAAGGACTTATTTACGTGTTGTTTGCTTGCACCTAGTGGTATCCATCACATATTGTGTTGTGTTTTTCTTCCTCTTGTGTATCCTATGTTTCCGGTTTTTCTTTATTGTCTATTTTTGATTGCCCCTTCGATATTCTCTTACGTTTACATAATTAGGACACCGATCAAAGTAATATTTTTGGCACGAACCATTACATTTGATAAACAGTGATTGGGGAGGGGGTAAATAAAAATAACTTTGCCAAATAAATCGTAAATAATATAGGGTTAGGGGTGATGGGGTTTAACTGCAATTTAAGCAATATTTAGGTATAGTAATGCACAAGACAAATCAAAAGCCGATGGACATAGGTCAGCAATGAGCATACAAGACAGCAGATGAAGATAAACTGATCTTTGGATTTCCCTTCGCCTTTGTTCTTTGACCATTGTATTGTTTGTCATTCGATTTATGTCTCCTTATTACCCCTTTAGTATCTTCAAACTTTTTAAGGGTTTAATTAGTGCGATATTGTACGCTTTTGACTTTCAACAATAAAAAAATCCAGATCAGATAAGTGAACATGTATGCATGATCCATACCATATAAGTGGAATACATACAGTCGGAGGGAATACATACCGTCGGAGGGAATACATACCGTCGTACAACACTAGTATATATCAGACATATGTGCAATACATACAGGGGCCATCGTGGTGGTGATCGTATGGTAATTGGATTTACAACTACCTGTGCAATCAGTGTCTATCACCACTAAAGTTGTGAGTACTAACCCTCGTTCATGGTATACTGTACTAAATACAACATTATATAATAAAGTTTGTCAGTGACCTGCGACATATCGGTAGTTTTCTGTGTGTACACTGGTTTCCTTCACCAATAAAACTGAAATATTGTTGAAAGTGCATTTAATCACCATAAACCAAAACCAGCAATACCTACAATGTGATAAAACACACATGGTCACACACACAATATATATATATATAGAGCCTTACAAAACACGTACAGTCGTATCATATGAGTATGTATCACATGGACCAATAATATATATAGCCTAACAAAACACGTATGGTCGTACCATATGAGTATGTATCAGACGGACCAATAATATATATAGCCTGACAAAACACATACAGTCGTACCATATGAGTATGTATCACACGCTATGTATCACACGGACCAATAATATTTCTGTAGCCTAACAAAACACGTATGGTCATACCATATGAGTGTGTATCACACGGACCAATAATATATTCAGTCTGACAAACACATACTGTCGTACCGGATGACCCAATTCTCCACTTTCATTTTGGAAGTCAAAGGTCATTCATTATCCCCTGTCTGTATAACATTTATACATTGTTGAACTTGTTCTCTCATGAATATGCATGAAAGTTTTGCCCCTGGACATTCATCAATCAACCGATTTTCCATTTATCGATCTATGGATATTCACTTAATCTTCTGTAGGTACTTAAGTCCTGTGTATGTGGTATTCCTTGTGTTATAGTATGTGAGACCTTCATTCAATCTTCTGTAGGTACTTAAATCCTGTGTATGTGGTATTCCTTGTGTTATAGTATGTGAGACCTTCATTCAATCTTCTGTAGGTACTTAAGTTCTGTGTATGAGGCATTTCTTGTGTTATAGTATGTGAGACCTTCATTCAATCTTCTGTAGGTACTTAAGTCCTGTGTATGTGGTATTCCTTGTGTTATAGTATGTGAGACCTTCATTCAATCTTCTGTAGGTACTTAAGTCCTGTGTATGTGGTATTCCTTGTGTTATAGTATGTGAGACCTTCATTCAATCTTCTGTAGGTACTTAAGTCCTGTGTATGTGGTATTCCTTGTGTTATAGTATGTGAGACCTTCATTCAATCTTCTGTAGGTACTTAAGTTCTGTGTATGAGGCATTTCTTGTGTTATAGTATGTGAGACCTTCATTCAATCTTCTGTAGGTACTTAAGTTCTGTGTATGTGGTATTCCTTGTGTTATAGTATGTGGCCTTTTGAGTTCAATATAAAAGTTGCAGTTCATAAATGCTGCAATTATTTTTAAAACTAAGATTTTGTCTGCCTCATGTATAGGTGACCTTAGCCGATTTTGGCTATCCTGTGAAGGCCCGTTGGTTCTCTTATCTCCACAGACTTTTGAAATATTTGGATTTCAAATATCGTGGCTTTGATCGTACTTGATGAGGGTTATTCCAGACACGCACTACATTTGATATTACACACTACGGTCCACGGTCTGGCTTTCCTTATTACATCCTGCCAAATCCAGAGGCATCCCACTATCCGCCACCCGGGGACGCGTTGACCACTGAGCAGATATTTGGGTTTTAATTCAAAATATGACATGCTAACATGTAACACTGTATCTTATCCATTTTTACACTATGTTTTCAATCTTGTATTTCAAGGCAATTAGTTTATAACATGTTTTTCATTGGCTAATGTGTGTCGTCAAATCCACATTTGACATTAAGGATTCTAGTGCAGATGAGACGCCATTCTGAATTCTTGAAATAAAAAATGTCAATAAATACAAAAAATAATAGAAAATAAAGAAATCACATTCATTTAAGATAATTTCCTGTTAGATATTAATAGCCTAAATAGGCAATTGAAACCTACATGATGTCACGGGACCTTATTCACAAAGCATCCGTAAATTAGCGGACCCATTAAGTTAACGGAGAAGTGAACGCGTTTGTCCGCTGAATTTTAAAGTGGTATTCACTAACGTCTCCGTAAACGTCAAGTTACCGGGTGCGTTAATAACGGGTCCGTTAGTATGCAAATGAGTGGAAAAAGTTGTATCAAGTATTTTGATTGGATAATACATTTGTATCCTTTCCCAATAAAACCACTACATTAGGCTTCCTATAAGACTTGTGTTTTAGTTGAAAGTAAATAAGGGTAATAACAAAATTAGCGAACACCGAGCAATCTTCCAAAGGGAAATTCAAAGCTCATAAATCAACAAACAGACAAAATCAGTCAACAACCGGAAAACTGGGAAAACCGCAATGGCCCTGACTTGTTACAGGCATTTCTAAAGAAATGGTGGGTTGAATAAGATTTTACGGCGCCAAACCTTCCGCTTTCATTACGGTTCCGGTTGTCACTATAACAGCATTTATAGCAATACTGGAACAAAAGTCATGGATTCCGCTGAACGCAAAATAAAACCAAGTTCTTCGGAGAAAGAGGTCGACATCCTGATAGAGAAAGTTAATGAGAATGCAGAACAGCTTAGTGAACAAGTCACAAATAAAAAGAAAAAAAATGCATGGACGGAAGTTCAGAATTATGTAAATGCATCATCATTTGTGCCAAGAACACTGGACGAAATCAAAACAAATGGGATGACGTTAAAAGAATATCGACAAAAATGGCAACTATTGTCAGGAAGGTTATGAAAAGAACTGGGGGAGGAGAGATTTCTCATGATCCTTTAACTCAAACAGAATAATTAGGCATTTCCTTGATTGGAGAGGAAAAGATGTATGGTACTACAGATGGAATTGACAGCTTTCTGCAAAAGGATAAGGTTTGTAAACTCCACGAATAATTTTAATTCTTAAGCAAATCAGAAAACTGACTCGTCACAAAAAGCATTCACCAGTGTTAAAATTCCAGTCAAAATGTACCAATGGAAACACCCCAGTATAATGAATTCGTTATTATATACTTTTTTCTTTGTTTAATTATTAGAAATAGAAAATATTGGACTTCTATTTCTTCTTTTTACTTTTCAAAAGAGAGATACAATGTTGTCGACTAATAGACGAACAAAAGCTTCAACTGCCCTTTACTTTCCTAGAAGTAATATTTTTTCTAATTGGTTGTGTCACTTGCATGATTAAGGTAGAATAGAATGTCGTCTATGAGGTAGCTCATATTTTGTGTTAGAAAGTATTGGAAAAATTCCCGAAAGTAATGGTGAAACTGACCAACCCCTTTTTTGCGAATGAAGAAACTGTAGGTTAATTAGACGCTCCCCTTTAAGCTGACTATGTTCTGAATATAATACAATTGTATTGTTATTTCCATTGGATATTCGCATCAACTACTGTAAATACTGAATTGATGCAGAATTGCAAAGCACCTCTGCGAAGGGTAAATAAAGAAAAATACCATGACAAAAAGTCAAATTCTATGATAAAAAAAAGATGAATTAGCAATGAAATAAAAACAAATATGAAAGAATATATTTGAAATTCCACGCATGTCCTCCAAACTCGCTGATCTTATAAGGTGTAATAATATTGACCATAAGGGTAAACACAATATTACCGAACACCGAGCAATCTTCCAAAGGGAAAGGCAAAACTCATAAGTCAGACAAGATCAGTCAACAACCGGAAAACTAGGAAAACCGCAATGACCTCATTTGGTACAGGCATTTCCAAAGAAATGGTGGGTTGAATCAGATATTACAGCGCCAAAGCTCCCGCCTCCATTACGGTTAAAACGTTTCAGTTGTCACTATAACAGCATTTTTAACAATTCTGGGACAAAATAGGTAATATAGTAGTCAGCGCAGTACTTTATGAAAATCCATCGTTTATTATCGTCTCTGCAAAACGGTTTAACTAAACGGTCATCTTCTTACACAATTTGATTTCAAATGAGATGTCAAATGACGTCATGTCTACACCACGATTACTTAATCCTTATCTTTATACATTGTCCATAAATATGAAAATACATCATTTATTATCGTCTCTGCAGAGACAGAATATTTTTCGACAAGATCTTGGTATCGGAATATAGACTTTTTGAGAGATCGAATAAGGTGAATCTTTGTATAACCCTGGTCCAATAGCCTGTTTCTCAGATAAGGATGACATTTCAAGAAATCGGAATAATTGCTACTTAACTGACCCATAAAATTTGTGTGTATGTCCCAAGCCATGACCTGGATTTTCAACGTCGTATGTACTGGTCAACTTGAGATGATAGGTGATTGTTCGTTTTGTTGATATTAATAGAATTGCTGACCATCACTGTTTTACATTTTCTTTTCATAACTATTGTGATATATCTGTCTATTTTTGAACCCTAGTCCCTCATTACAAGGTTATCGAGATATGNTCGGCATGTAAGTTAACGTATTTCTTGTTAGCCCATGGTGATGTTGCATTGACATGCTGAAAAACTATAACGTTGGCAAGGTCTATGAATATTTTTTAAGTGGGTGGTTGCAGGAGGCATATTTCTTAAAGACAAAATCGAACAGGAACTTGTGTAATTTATTTTACAAAAAACGTAAGTGTTCACCATCATAGACTGAATGACGACCCCCACAATGTATGGATATGCACCAAAGAAGATTATGGTTTGACAGAAGGAGCTTATTGTTCATGCACTGCAGGGTAAGAAATTTATGCACGTTATTTTTATTCTCTATCGCGTCTATGCAGTGCCAAGTCAGGACCATTAGATAACAACTGAAGGGATTGCAACCAATCTTGGCTGAAATGTTCCTAACAAAGTCAGGACCAAATCAACGGTTGGTATTGTGGTACTAATTGATGATCAAACCTGGCTACAAGGGGCAATTAAACTTCTATTTAGGTAATATTTCAAAGATCTTCTTAAGAACTGCTTATTGTAATCAATTGAAATCAAGTTTAGTGACGAGCCTTGCTAGATTCTGCCAAAATGTTGTTACTATGGTGTCAATCAATCAGTACATTTCAATAATGTTGGAGAGCTGTCAGTTAAAATCTCTCTGGAAGCTAATGATCTGTGTACATATTTAGTTTGTCCACTACATGTGTACATTTTTTTGTGTATTTCCACTAATAATTATTCAGCTTCTATAGTACAAGGTAGTACATTTCAATAATGTTGAAAAGATGTCAGTTCAAATCTGACTAGAAGCTAATCTATGGGTTTTATTTTGATATATGCTTGACCATGTCGACTGCATTAATTAACTTGGGCACAAGTACCTAGCTTAATGAAAGTTTTGAAGAACTACTCCCTTTTCAGTGTGATTTTTATACTACTGCAAAAATGTTGCCTTGGTATAATTATGGGTCTGTAGACAAAGTGATTTCCGACCTCATCAGTGGTATAATGATTAACATGCTCCTACTGAATGTGGTAGATCAATGGGTTCTAGCCCCTGTCTATAGCTAGTCAAACCAGATTATAAAATTGGTAAGCATGCAGCATTAAGGAGTAAGAACAAAGACTGATCGGCTCAGAATCAGAATAATATTTCAGAGTGGAGCGACATGTCTACCCACATACTCACCGTGATCAATACAACATATGGGGACGGCGATCGGCATCGCGCGGGGACGGTGATTTTGAAGCTGCAGAAAGCAGGTAAGTTTGCATTCTCAGGCATATTCTATTTGTATTTACTGAGATTGGACTGCAAGAAGTATATAACGGAACTTTAGGGTTAATTAGNTAGTTTACACATCATACATGTATGTTATAGTTGATGTTTCTTGTTGTTGTTCATTGTTTAAAAATTTTATGAATGGAATGTTTGTTATCCCCCATATGAGTGTTGTTTTTCATTTAAAGTTATTGAATATTTTGGGCTCTGTTCATTTACATTGTACCTGAGAAAGTCTTAGACAAATATTTTTAAATTAAAGGAGTTTTGACCATTTTTAGTTATAGTATGTTTTTTTTTTGGGGTGGAACTTTTGTCAGATTTTTGAACTTTTTAATTCAATAACTAAAGGATAAAGAAAATTGTATANATGTATCCTCAAAACCCTGTGAAAACCTGGTTTAACATTGTTTTCGATAACAACATCATGTTGTGTAGGGGGACGACGATCTTGGAATCCTATGGGGACGAGGATCATTTTTTAATCAACGTTTTTATTATTCTGGGGAAGTATTGGTAACCCATTTTCAAGTTACAAATTGACGTAATTTACAGGCTGATCACAATACCGAATAAAAACAATATAAGACAGCAAAAAAAAGAAAAAAAGAAAAAAACGAGATTAATCCGATTATTGTACTCCGTCTCCGAGGGCAAGAGTATATACGGTTTAATATGTGTCTGTCCGTCTACGGGGCCCGTATGAACTGGGATTAACTCGGGTGTCTCGAAGGGTGAGCAATTCCCCGTTCTTGGTAGGTGCTAGACTATAACATGATGTACTAAATAAAGTATAAAATGTGTTCCAAACCTATCAAAATATATTAAGAAACTTTCATGACAATTCTACAGAAAAAGGCATTGATCAATAGAAATGCCATAAACAAGAAGAACGTAGAAAGTATGCTATAGAAAAAAGGTGACAACAAAACTCCGAACACGATCAAAGGGGAACGCCATATTACAAATCGAAAGGCAAATCCAAGTCACCCAAGAAACAACAGGTCAATCCTCATATTCCTGACTAGGTATAGACATCTGAAACCTTCATTCACATGTAAATCAACAGCCTACATTTCCCATAAATGAGCGCAACATTCTTTTAAAACAATTAACATAATGTATTTCATATCTCTGTGTTACTACTAATACATATAGACTTTATGTGATAAAGTTTACCAGTTACTTGCCCATGGTCGGTGGTTCTCTCCTGGCACTCCGGCTTCCTCCACCACTAAAACTGGTCGTCCGATATAGCTGAAAAATTGCTGCAGTGACGTAAAACCCCATTAAACAAACAAACAAACTAATACATATATAGTCATAAATGATAAATAATACTTGCAGCTTCTACAATGACAAGGAAAAAACCTGGATTGTGGCTTCACAGGCCGAAAACAAAGAAACGAACTGCCACGCCAAGTAAAAGTGTAACACCAAAACGATGGAAACCTTATACCAGTCAAAATTATTTATCTGGTAAGCGACAAAGTGCTTCACAAAACTCAACTCCAAAATGACAAAGAATGTTTTCGCCTCGTCTGCAATCAAAAAGTGCTTAAAAAAACTCAACCCCAAACCGACAAAGAATGTTTTCGCCTTGTCTACAATCGTTTTCTCCATCCGCTTTTCCCCCATTAGCCTCATGCCCAGAGTTGCACGTTTTGGTTGACTCTGCTATTGAGAAACTGAAAACTATAGGGAGAGATCAGGAGTTTGTAAATTTCTTGTCGTTAGTCAGAGATGAAACATTTCCTCTTGACAATTTGTCATTCCTGTTATTCTTAGAAACTTGCCTCTTCTACTCAAAGCAGCACACTTCTGAGATGAGATATTTTGAAGAAACAAAACGCTTCTGGAAAACCGGATATAGGTTATTTCATGCGAAATTTCTATATTATATGAGTGGACCAAGAAATGTAGGTCAAGTCATGGATTCAATCACCACAGGATCCTTGTCTCCTGAACATTGCTCATTTACTTTTAGTTTTCTGTGTGTTTCCTTTCAGTTTCTCTAATTCTTGTCCTGTTATTTCTATTTTTAACCCATTGTAGAAAAATTGTTCTACCACATATGTGGATGTTTGTTCTACGGTATTGATTGGTGTTGAAATCAGTGAAATACTAGTATTTACACCATATACATTAAGGTTCATTTTCTGAAATAATTAAACGTTTTGAAGGCAAGTTCGTGACCTTTTCAATAACCAA
>MJUT01009414.1:27821-41553 GCA_002080005.1 Gigantidas platifrons | reverse complement strand
GACCGCATCGGTGGTGTAATGGTTATCGTGCTCACCTAGATTGTGAGTTTGAGCCCCGATCGGATCAAACCAAATTAGTATTTGTTACTTCTCCGCTCATTCTCTATCCAGAGTTGTCGTTCCTACTACGCTACACAACATCTCTGTCAACGCTCATTACACAAGATTTTTGTAAAATTTAGAAACAGTAAAAAAATCTACTTCAAATTGTTTGAATTATTGTAAATATCAATAAAGATAAAAAAAAAATCACTCATTTCACATCAATTCTCTCTAATGATTTGTGATCGTTTTTAACTTTTTAATTTTTACCTCCGCAAAATAGTTCTCCAAGAAGTGGGGGGGGGGGTAAAACCATTTTTAAGAGAGATTTGATTTGAAATGACTGATTTATTTTCGTCTTTATTGATATTTACAATAATTAAAACAATTTTAAGTACATTTTTTATACTGTTTCTACGTTTTACAAGAATCTTGTAAAATGAGCGTTGACAGAGATGTTGTGTAGCGTAGTAGGAACGACAACTCTGGATAGAGAATGAGCGGAGAAGTAACAAATACTAATTTGGTTTGATCCGATCGGGGCTCAAACTCACAATCTAGGTGAGCACGATAACCATTACACCACCGATGCGGTCAAACTACCAAAAAAAATGAGAAAAAACATATATAGTTTTTAAATCTAGTTTTTAAATCAATTATGGAAAAACCCATACAGCGACATTCCGATTATTGAACCGTAAATAGTATGTCTTATATCTAGGACAAAATATTGATTAAGGTTATTCGTATTTTCTCTTCTTGTTTTAAGAGTTTATTATATAAAGTTTAAAATATACTGACTTATATCAGTATATAAGACGGAAATAATCTGAAATAGTATGTGTTGCAGTTTTAAACAAAATTATTTGCTTACTATTTTTTTTCAATATCGTTTTCCATTGCGTACAATGTTGTAAAAATTAAATATCTTTTAAAAGTTGACAAAACAAAATCTATCATAAATAAATGATGTTTAAAATAAATAAATTATGTTACCTTTGTGTTATTCACTCTGAAAACATGTTCGTCCCACTGAAATGACTGACCAGTTGACTGCCATGTACGTACGTACTTCCATACATATCATATCAGGTGATATAGGAGTTTAAGTAGTACTCGATAGAGACTGATGACTTATCTCTCCTGCTTCAAGGACTATTAATACTCTTTTGCTCATTATTCTGACCAAATTTATATATATCCTATAGTATTTAGAAATAGTATAAATTTATGCACATCTCTAATTAAGCTTGGGATTGTACAATATTTATTCATTAATAAAAATATGTTTAATAAACTAATAGACCTATTTCACATTAACCTATTATTTGTTGTAAGCGGCCTTAGTCCAAAGTCCAATCGGAGTAAAATCCGGGTGGTAAGCGGCCTTTCTGCTTGGATTATATCATGGCGATACGACTACCACTTTATTTTTAACCTTTTCGAAGTTATATTCACTTTATTTATTTGCAAAATTTTATTCTACATTTACACATTACACTGGTGATCAAATATACACAATTATTGATTAATTTAGTAGTTGGAAAGTCGAGAATCTGAGACAGTTCTGGACGATGAGGAGTCTGACGAAAACAAGAACGAAGGAGGAGCTAGCGGTCGTATGTTTCGGCATGTAAGTTAACGTATTTCTTGTTAGCCCATGGTGATGTTGCATTGACATGCTGTAAAACAATAACGTTGGCAAGGTCTATGAATATTTTTTAAGTGGGTGGTTGCAGGAGGCATATTTCTTAAAGACAAAATCGAACAGGAACTTGTGTAATTTATTTTACAAAAAATGTAAGTGTTCACCATCATAGACTGAATGACGACGCCCACAATGTATGGATATGCACCAAAGAAGATGATGGTTTGACAGAAGGAGCTTATTGTTCATGCACTGCAGGGTAAGAAATTGATGCACGTTATTTTTATTCTCTGTCGCGTCTATGCAGTGCCAAGTCAGGACCATTAGATAACAACTGAAGGGATTGCAACCAATCTTGGCTGAAATGTTCCTAACAAAGTCAGGACCAAATCAACGGTTGGTATTGTGGTGCTAATTGATGATCAAACCTGGCTACAAGGGGCAATTAAAGCTTCTATTTAGGTAATATTTCAAAGATCTTCTTAAGAACTGCTTATTGTAATCAATTGAAATCAAGTTTAGTGAGAGCCTTGCTACATGTAGATTCTGCCAAAATGTTGTTACTATGGTGTCAATCAATCCGTACATTTCAATAGTGGTGGAGAGCTGTCAGTTAAAATCTCTCTGGAAGCTAATGATCTGTGTACATATTTAGTTTGTCCACTACATTTTTGTACATGTGTATTTCCACTAATAATTATTCAGCTTCTACATTACAAGGTAGTACATTTCAATAATGTTGAAAAGATGTCAGTTCAAATCTGACTAGAAGCTAATCTATGGGTTTTATTTTGATATATGCTTGACCATGTCGACTGCATTAATTAACTTGGGCACAAGTCCCTATCTTAATGAAAGTTTTGAAGAACTACTCCCTTTTCAGTGTGATTTTTATACTACTGCAAAAATGTTGCCTTGGTATAATTATGGGTCTGTAGACAAAGTGATTTCCGACCTCATCAGTGGTATAATGATTAGCATGCTCCTACTGAATGTGGTAGATCAATGGGTTCTAGCCCCTATCTATAGCTAGTCAAACCAGTCTATAAAATTGGTAAGCATGCAGCATTAAGAAGTAAGAACAAAGACTGGTCGGCTCAGAATCAGAATAATATTTCAGAGTGGAGCGACATGTCTACCCACATACTGTTGTTTCAATGAACTAGCACTATTAAAATCCAACTAAGCGTGTTCATCTTTTCATTTTTTGTATCTAGATGTGTTTCCTGTCGCTCATGCTTGAATAGTTTACACTTCATACATATATGTTATAGTTGATGTTTCTTGTTGGTCATTGTTTAAAAAATTGATGAATGGAATGTTTGTTATCCCCCATATGAGTTGTTTTTCATTTAAAGTGATTGAATATTTTGGGCTCTGTTCATTTACATTGTACCTGAGAAAGTCTTAGACAAATATTTTTAAATTAAAGGAGTTTTGGCCATTTTTAGTATGTTTTTTTTTAGGGTGGAACTTTTGTCAGATTTTTGAACTTTTTAATTCAATAACTAAAGGATAAAGAAAATTGTATAGTGTCTCCCAATATTAACTTTTTGATGTTAAAAGCAATGTTATTTTCACTCGATCATTAACTTAAGACTTCATCAGGACGAGGAAAATGTGTTTTATTTCCTATTCTTCAATGTTCCAGTTCATAGTTTTGTTATTTTACAACATTATTATTATACATGCTGCATGTATTCAATCTAGAAATTGGTCACAGGGGGTCATGTTGGCCCAGGCAACATTTGACAGGGGGCCAAATCTGGAAGTTAGGGGTCAAGGTCAAGACAAAGGACACCACATGATGTTAATACATCTTGTGTAATTGGGATATAACCCTATCTTGTTGATGAGTTTGTGTCAATGAACGGGTTTGAATTTGAATTTGAAAGTGATGGTAATAAGATGTTCTACAATTCGTGCAACCGTTCGTAAAGGGATTTTTTTTTATTTAGTTTTAATACAAAAATAACAGATCATATTTTGTTTGTTAGCATCGTACTACAGCCACTCCTTGTATTTTGTATCAGTTGACCACTGCTGTTGAAACTTGCGTGGAGCGGGTACACCCGCCGACCCCGACGACTCATTCTTTTTCTAACCTTCAGTTCCACTTTCTCAAGGATTTTCTAATTTGGTTTTCATCAGTGGCAGTGAGTTTCGCTCTTTTCTCCCCTGCGGGAGCAAAATATGAAGATACACGCTTCATGACTTTGACCTGTCACGCATCATGCTTAAATTTACCTTGACAAACAAATTCTCAACTTTACTTGGACCCTTGAAAACGACTTTACATAAAGCTCTCTACTGACACAGATAAAGACTTTGTAAAAACCGGACATATTTCGGGACTGATTTCCGGAATTTATTACCGGGACGATCTCAAAAGGCAAAAAAGCAATGCGCCCGATTAGGCCCAGTTGACCATTTCAATCGCGCCACAAAGACAAAAATCGCGGGAATGGCGCAATGGCGCACTCTAGATTGAACACTGCATGCAGTTGACTTTTTGGACATGCTGATAATATTTTGTTTTTGCAATACATATTTCTTGTTAATGAATATTTGTTTACTTTTTGTGCCCTATAATTTACAAAAGCTACAGAGTTGAATCATTTACAGAGTACATATGTGCATGTACATATTTTGTCGAACAAAGTTTTACTTGCATTGTTCCTGAATTTAGCACTTTATACTAATCCTTAGATGTTATTATTGGCATATACAAGAAATGATGGAGTGTCTCACAAACAGAAACCACACCATAATAATGTGCTTGACATACATGTAAGAATGGAACATGACTGTTAATGTTTAGCCCTGTATCATGGCATACTAATTATCCCCTGTCTATCCCTCCCTACAGTTTCTGTAATATTTTGTAGTGTGTTTAAGGTACAGATACTAAAGGTGTGCATTCTTTGACTTCTAAAAAAATCACAAAATGATAAAGTTGAACCAAGTCATTTTCTAGTTAGTGCATCAACAGTGTCTTACACAAACATAGTTATACATTCTCTAACAAAAGGGTCATACCAGTTGTAAGTTGGGTCTTTTAAAAAGTTTTATTTGTTACTCCATAATATGACAATTTACAAATTGCATGTTTAATGTGATATAAATATGATAAACTATATAATATGTATAAATGAAACCATGCAGAAGTCCAACATAATGCCAGCATTAACATTACAAAGCTGGTTTTTGTAAAAAAAAAAATATCTGCCAGTCATTGTTTAGGGAAAAATACTTTGGTTTGCCCTTTTTTATAAGACCCCCCCCCTTTTTTTATTTGTTATTAGATAGACAGAGAACAAAATATACGAGATGTAGATGAATTTTCTTCAAGTTAATTGATAAGGACCCGCTAGGAGGATATATTGCAGGTCTATGATGTTTTGTAAACTTAGTACTATTTGCGAAGTTGTGTGTTATGCCTATATCATGTACGGTATATGGTCATAATGGTGTCCTTCGAACTACAGTATACTTCGAATATTTACACGATTTTTTTATTACATTGTATTTGCAAGATCTACGGGATAAATGTAGCCATAAATTATTTTCTTTCTTAACTAACAAATGCATGAACACTTCCTTAAGTGACGATATACGCATAACTACCACGATAAATAAATTTGTCTCGATGTGTTTACAAATGCAATGACGTTTTTTTACTCCGATTGACCTTTGAACCATAATGGCGGCGGTAACGTGAAATTGGTCTATTAAGTAAGAATAGCGATTGTGCATTACACAGGCATTTGACCGATGGACCTTAATTCCCCCATGTTTGCCACCGGGGTACGTATTTTCAGGGCTAGTAACGATGTAGGGCCTCTATTTGTGGGTCCTGGGTCCACTCCAATACTAGAAATAAACACAAGGTACGAACAAAAATCACTGAAAATGGCGGCGTAGTGCTAAACTTCTTATTCTACATTAACAGTATACGTAACAAATACGATGAAATCAAAGAACTTTTATCTGACAAGATCGTTGACCTTTTATTTATAGCCGAAACAAAATTAGACCAGTCTTTTAATGATAATCTTTTCCAAACTGATGGTTATAAACTATTTCGGCGAGATAGAAACTGTCACGGCGGTGGTATTATGGCACTAGTGAACACCGATTTTCCATCGAGTAGGAAAGGAAATCTGGAATCTGAGAACATGGAGAACATTAGTTTCGAGCTACACATAAACGACAAAAAATGGTTTATCATGGGCAGCTATAAAGATCCATCAATGTCTGACAATGGCTTCTCGACTTATTTTATTAAAAACATAGATGAATGTATTAGATATTATGAAAATATAATTTTATTAGGTGATCTGAACTTTGATATGGTAAACAATCAAAAATGTCAAACTCTAAATGATCTATGTGATGTGTTTAATTTATCGCAACTAATANTAGAATAATGAAACGTTACATAAACAAACAATACAAACGTCAACGTAACAATGCACGTCCGCAAAACATCTGGCGGCAAAACATCTAGTTTTTATTATAATTACAACTAAAGATTTTTCATATATATATATATACACATGTATATAGCTTCTAAAAACCAGTCAGCGATCAATCTTACGGGGTATTAGGTCATTACGGTATAAAGTCGCCGTATTGGTTTGACATTAGACACTGAAAAAGTCTCTAAGTGAGACGAAAATTTTGTCATTCAAGAAAGTGCTTAATTCTTTATCACTTTGTTTTGTGTGCTTGTTTATATGTTCGTCTAAAAAGTTTGCACCACATCAAATACATAACTTAAGTATTAACAAACAATGACAGAAATTTCGTCTCACCGAGAGACTTTTCCTGTTGTCTGTCCTTCGATTTACAGATTCTGATTACCCCTTTGGTATCTTCAACCTCTCCGATATAAAAGTGTTTTTATTTTCATGTAAAATATCTTTGACATTTCGGCCTGTGTCTATGATACTTGTAATATAAATATAACCGACACATTTTAGAAAGCGTGTAAAAAAATATAGAAAACTCTATCACATATATACATGACCGCTGCTTACTCTTCTGACAAGTCATATGTACTTTACAAAAATGGGATAAAAAGGTTAAATAATTTGACATTTTCAATTAACAATTAAACTAAACTAACGTTCATTAGACTTTATTATGGATGTAGCACAAAATAACATTTCAGTACATTACACCTCGTAACCTACATTAATACTCTACTTATGTCCATTGGGATTGTACATGACACACCGGATCACACATTTATAGTTTGATTGGTTTTATGGTGTTTAAGGCCACTTTCAACAATATTTCAGCTATATCGTGGCAGTCAGGTTGTTTTTGGTGGAGGAAACCGGAGGGCCTGGAAATAACCACCGACCTGTCGCAAGTCACTGAAAAAGTTTATTACATAATGTTGTACACCTTGCTCTGATCAAGATTAGAACTCACAACATCAGTGGTGATAGACACTGATTGCATAGGTAGTTGTAAATCCAACTACCATTCTATCACAACCACGACGGGTCCCTCTCACATTTGTATGTTATTATGAATTAATAACAACTTGAACAACCAGATTTAGACCCTAAATCGGCAATGTTCAAATTTTGTTGAAGTTCCTGGTTGAAATGAAAGTAGTAGAAAGTATAGGGAAAGACTGATCTTTAAAAGTAGGAGGAGCTATGTTTAGATTGACCTGATTTTTATTAACAATATTTTAGACTCACGATATTTCGACCCTCTCGCTATCACTCGAGATACATTGTTTTACGAAAATAATGTTACCAATGTTAAGATATCCAATATACTATAACTTTCAGAGATGATTTCAATGTTCATATTGTGAACTTTCCATTCATATTGAGTAATATTCCAGCAGCACCTGCATATGGAGTATATGTATCTCAGTTGATACGATATTACAGAACTTTTGGTTCCTATCAAGGATATCCTTGATAGAGGGAAAGCTACTGAACCAAGAGTTCCTCTTAGTTAAGGTGAAGTCATGACTTGGTTGGCCGCTATGGAATATCTGTGACACAAATGACCATGGATATATTCCACTTGTCGTAAACACTTCCCGGTCCTTTCCTCGTTCATGACTTATCATCGGGTTTGTAACTAGATTGACATGACGGGTGTCACTAGTGGAGCAGGAAATGCGTACCCTTCCGTAGCACCTGAGTTCACTACCCGGTTGTTTGTGGGGTTCGTGTTGCTCGATCTTTAGTTTTATATGTATGTTTTATAGATCGTTGTTTGTACTTTTTCTCTTGGCCATTGCGTTGTCTGTTCTTCGATTTGCGGATTCTGATTATCTTTGGTATCTTCAAGCTAATCTTATGTTTTACTCTTATTTGTTGCTTGAAGTTCATCACACTTAGACTATCATTTATATAGGCGGACAAAAATAAATGAAAAACAAAAAAATAGAAAGTACACACATATTTATTAAATAAATTTAAATTGCACAAGGTTGAAGTGTAAATATCTTGTTGAATACCTCTGAGACCGATCACACTTGACATAAAAGGCATAACAAAGGAAAGATTGAGAGATGCAGATAGAAAAAAAATCAAATTAATTGTATTAATGTCAATGTCCAGGTCTTGTTCAACATCAATAACAAGAAGTTCAATACCTTGTGTGGCGACCATTGGCATTGATAACGGGTTATAGACGAGGTATCAAGAAAATGACGGCTTGTAGAAGGTTGTTCCACTCCTAAATTAATACCTGTTGATGTTCTGCTGAGCTGTTTTTTTATATTTTTTTTAAAAGTATGTTGATTTGGATTCAATGCCAACTCGTGTAATATGCAGTCATACATTGTAATCATACCTGGTCCGTTTTTGATTTAGGAAATTGACAGTATCAGTATCCAAAATATGTTTCCAATTCATCACATTAAGAGTACCATTAACGATAACAATATTAGACATGTGATACGAGGAGATTCCAGCTATACAATACGTCTTTTGTCGTGTAATATATGATTGACTGATTTGTGTTCAACGTCCTGCGAGCAATTTTTCAGCTATATTCAGGACGAGTCGTGTAATATAGCATGTGCTTGAAGAGGCAAACTGTTCCTGCTTCACTAGTGTCACCCGTTGTGTTAATGCTTACACTAACATCATCTGATAGTAAGAAAGGATATGGATGTAAAAGAACAGGTTATACCTTAAAATTGTTCTCTCCACGTGACATTGGACAGCAAAGAAATTTTCGGAAATATGATGGTGGATCATCTGAATGTCTGATATCTTAAATGGAGGAATGGCGTTAATTGGTACAAGAAGAGTTTGAAGATACCAAAAGGGGTAATCAGAATCCGTAAATCTAAGATACCAAAAGGGGTAATCAGAATCCGTAAATCTAAGATACCAAAAGGGGTAATCAGAATCCGTAAATCTAAGATACCAAAGGGAGGTAATCAGAATCCGTAAATCGAAGAAGAATAGACAACACCACAATGACCAAAAGAAAAGTACAAAAGGAAAAACAACGATCTACAAAACATACATATAAAACTAAAGATCGAGTAAGGAATTCTAATGGAATGCGATTTTGTTTTCGATTGAGCTATTATATTGGTCTATATGGACCACCCCACCCCTACAATTTTGTGAAATGTATTTGCCATTTTTATTTCCTAAGCGGCAGTGTTGACCTCTTACATTCGCTTCCAGATTAAAATGTGAACATAAGATGGTTTTACCACTTTTACGATTCAAAATTGAATGCAATTTCATTAGAACTAGTTTTTGAGGTAACCAATGTTCTTATATTCTGAATAAATTGCAGTTATCAGTATGTACTTGTTTGTTGCAACAACGCTTCATTAGATGGCGACAATCAAATCCCACCTACTTATTAACTAGCAATAAGGAAGCTCGACCTAGTCGCGTGATCAATACATGATTGACAGCAAAATCAATAGTTTCAACAACATATGCATATTAACGCCGCATATATTGTCAACAGATAATGTTGCTTTCCAAGAATAGGCGAAATTAGAGAATTGTGACTTTTTTTAGATTTGCTTTGGTTTATGGTGATTAGCAATATTTCCGAAATTGCGTCGAGGTCAATTTTATTGGTGGAGGAAACTGCAATAGCCGGAGAAAGCCACAGACATGTCGCAAGTCACAAACAAACTTTATCACATAATGTTGTATCGGGTACACCATGAACTTGACTATCCATGAATAACCTTCTTACAGAAAGTATAATAATTAATACATGTACATGATGATTATACAGAAATAAAGAAGTATTTGACAACCAGGATTTAGCTCACTATCTTTAGAGATGTTCTCTTCTATGGTGTTGAGTTAAAGCTTTGGCCTCAGCACTGATGTTTAGGGTTTGATATCTGTTAGCGAATTCTACGTTTTCATTAATGTTGGGCGTTAACCCTGTATATTATTTGTCCATGAGGAGCTTGAATTGAACCACCGGTCATTTGGCGAGGACGTTACAATTTGGGCTTACAACTTCAATGATCTTTGGTAGATCCAGTTATATGAAAGCCTCTGGAAATTCAATGCAATGTCGCGTATCTACAACCAACAGTCCTGGCGACAGCAATAACGCTCATGTTTGACTATGACACATAAGACCCGGTCTCTAGACTCGTTTACATGTTCAGGTAGTCATTGAATATTTTATCGCCCTGAATATAACTGAAATACTGCTCGGTGGACGTTGAGTAACCATCACGCAATCAATTGAATATTCCATAGGTTGTTTTTTTTAAAAGATGTTGTCCTTTTCACCTTACCGTAAGTGTAGCTATTATGATTTTCTAGAAAAAAATGCACGTGGAAACCTGGGAAAGGTGAAGTGTCAATGACCAATGTGTTTTACCTTGCCGTGAGTTGAACAAAATCGATAATCAACAGTTGTCGATGTTATAATGTATGTATCAATTTACAGTCGTTATTGAAACGCAAAATTGAAAATTAAAGTATCCTTTCTTTTGTCCGCAGGTATATTTTGATGAAAAAAGTCGCGCTGCTGTAATAAACACATATGTGGAGGAAACAATAAAACACGTTGAGTTCTCAGTACAGTGAAGCGAGTTCTAGAGATATACATGTACCGTTTATCGGTGAAGAAAAAAAATCACTGTGAATATAAGGTTGAACTTTTTTTCAACTTTACCATTTTCAAAGAAGAGAAAGACATTTACATTTATTTAGTAGATCATCATCAGAATACATTGAACCTTTTACCTTACGTGGTATATATTATTGTTGGATTTTAAGGTCTTGTTTTGTAGAGAAAGGTTATATTTTCTTCATTGAGTTAACATTTACATGTTATTACAGTTTTATTTTGAGAAGTATATATCCAATTTGATGACCTGCTCATGATACTGTGGTCATATAAGTTTGTATAGCTTGTCTACATCCTCTGTCTAATATTATTTAAAAAAAAATATTAATAAAAACAAAAGTAAATATCGACGAGATGCTGTGATAACATTCATCAGGTACACTCATAGTCGAAAGATGATAATAAAAAAAAACATAGGGAGCAAGAAAATCATAGGGCCTGAAGTAGATAGCCGAAATATGCTAATGTAAAAGAGGGCGTGGCCTAAGTTTCAACTAGAATTACACTATTTAGGGACTAAATTTCAAATATGAATATATCTTTACGCTATGAGAGATGCTCCATCAATAACATAATTCACTGAGTAAATTCGTGTTGTTTGTCCTTCGATTTACGGATTCTGGTTACCCTTTGGTATACTGAAACTCTTCTTTGAGAATATCCATATCTTCAATGTATCCTTTTAAAGGTGTTTTGTTTTCCTTGTTACCTTAATATAATTAAACGGATGAATGAATTTTACTTTCAATAAAATGGAGAACAAATTGTTTTCAAATTATATTTCCATGCACATATGAATAAGGTTAGGAATATGGTCAAATATTAGAGACAGAAATAGTCAATCAAACGTTAATCACATAACAGCTGGCCAAGACGGTTTACTATCTGAAAAGCACATGTCCAATAATTAGGCTAAACTTATCACAGGAACTCCTTTACCGAAAATTGTCATCCTGAATTTTAAAATTTTAATTTAGTCTTTTCGTTTAGCGAAAAAAACTAGATTAGATTTTAAATCAAACAATTGGAAAGAGAGCTCGTGTTGTAAGTGAAGCGTATATAACACATCTCAAACACTGATTATATAATTCATTGCCATAACGTAAGTTAACAACCACATTTTAATCTAAGTCTACGTTGCCCCGAGGTAAAAGGCAACGCCACAAAATTTCTACGGTCGTCATCACGAAATAGTTCGACAATTACGAAATGTGTATTTTTCAAATGGCATTGGACCTTTTCCCTTGTAAGTGGCGTTTCATTCTTGTCTCTATCACCGACGTTACTTTCGCCGAACTTGACTATACGTAATTTGGTGGGTGTCTTATCAGAAACAAAAACTGATTACTCTTAGCGAGCACCTGGGTTCGCCACGGTTCTTTGGTGATATTCACGTTGCTCATCTTTTTCAGTTTTCTCTGTTGTTGTTTTTGTTTTGTTTGTCTCCGCTGTATGCATTATGTCTAATATTGCCTGTGCCTCTGGTTTGTCTATTCTTCAGACACGATATATTTTTGAAACTGGTGTTAAACACCATAAACCAACCACCCAAACATATTCTTCAGTTTCCCCTAACTTTTATGTGCCACCTGGATGATCTTGTCACTCCGGAATGTCTATTTATCAATAAACTTCGCCAGTTTCAGCTATTGTAGATTAAAATGGTTTTTATTTTCTTTTCGTATAAATTAATTTGATGCGTTTAAGAGATTTTGATTGGATAAAAAATTTATGTTATTTTCCATAAACAAAATTGTTAACTGGAAGTCACATGTTGGGGTCTCAATTGGGAAAATTGTTAATTTTAATTCTTTTTAAGCAATTACTATCCGTCAAAATAATTTTAGGACAAGAAACCAATTAATTAGGAAATAATTTATCAGGATTGATCACAATTTTTTGTTCGGTTCATTCGAAATAACCAAAAATGTGGTACACACGCTTGCGTAACCGCGTACACAGTGTGTACCACATTTTTGAGTTTATTTCTTCATGAACCGACACAAATTGAGATCAATCCTTAATTGTTTGTATTATATATGTATAATGATATACATTTCTATTATCTTTTTAGTGCACTGTAAAATGACACATGTATTTTACTTCAAATTCCATATAATATAAGACAGATATATCTGATATAATATTCATGACAACTATCGAGGCATTATACCTGTTAATTGAGACGTATTGATTCAATTCAATTTCCTTCGAATTGCAAAACTGTCTTCTAGTTTGTATAATTGATTTATCGAATTTCATATACATGTACATGAAGACCGGATATATTCGGAACAGTTGTATTATTGATTAACGAGGTTATAGACATTAATTAATGCATATATTTGCTTACAAGTTTCCTAGTGACCTTTTTATGGTTGTCCTACTGCCTTCGATAGATATTAGGGCGTACAATTGTGCATACAATTGATATTTCTATTAATACAATTTTATCCACAAGGGTATTATTTTCCTCCTTATTCCTAACACCCATTCTAAATATTTCCGAAAGGCAATGTATGACAGACAAAGCTGTCTATGAGAAAAAAGAACCTCACAGACATCAACACAATAACAACGTAGATATCTAATTTAGTGCGCACGGCGCGTTTCTGGAATAACCTTCATCGGGTACGCTCAAAATCGAAAGATTAGAAGATGTTGAAGATACCAAAGGGGTAATCAGAAGTCGTATATTCGAAGAAAGACTGACGGTAAAATGACAAAAATAAAAAGGACAAATAATGATTTACAAAGCATTACACAGAAACAACCGACTGGGAAACAAGAAATCCACTAAAATCTGGGGATGAATTGATATGATTTTCATGTGAAGGTAGTTATGGTATATCGCAGAGAACATTTAATAGTGGTTATGTTTTATTGAAGTTGGTTAGCTGTTTAAACATTCTTTTCATGTTTAAG